>CAKNXH010058073.1:0-39579 GCA_932178445.1 Andricus quercusramuli | reverse complement strand
ATATATATATATATATATATATATATATATATACAATATTTAAATGTAGATTGTTAAATAAAAAGCAGGTAACAAGATGAACAAAAAAAGTTTTGTATGAAAACATTTTAAAACAAGAATTTCGTTGCGGAAGGAATAGGAAAAACAAAATATTCTTTATCCACTTTTTCATAAATCTCTTTATAATTTCAAAAACTGCGCATTTTGTATCATAATCGGGAGAATGTACAGTAGGGCAATTTTTCAGTATCTTCAATATATATTTTCTAATCATTTAATTTTGAAAAGTGCAATCTGCGGCGATCTTTTGTTTACCGCGCCAGAAATTGAGGTTATGTAGTTATTCAAGATTTTCAGAATGTCACGTAACTCTGACTCGATTATCTCAATTTCGAAATAAAATCTTGTCTAATTTGCTATACACTTTTCGATAAACATATAGCAATGTGTAAAAATTATTTCTCTCTTTTCACTTGAAAAAAATTAACGAAAAAATACATTGCGAGTCAAAATGATCCAATCGATACATTAAAAAATATAAGTATCAACATATAAAATAAACTGAACAGAAAAACCGTTTGCACTCCGAAATAAATTTTACGTACATATAAATTATCAAATATATCTAAGTGCGCACGAACAAGAAGACTGCAAATTGTCAACATTCAATAACGACTCGATAAACAACTAGCCTACCCTGGCGGACCGGCCGAACGCAAACATTACGCTACAGCGTAAGGGTAAAGTAAATGGTCATGCCGTAATTGCAACAAGTTGCTTTCTCAGCGTTAAAAAATAAAAAAACAAAGTGGCTGTCATTCAAGTCGGGTCCCTGCAGGCTGGCAACCCACTTAAAGCCACGTTAGCGGGTTGCCAATATGCAGGGGCCCGACTGCAATGACGGTCACTATGTTTTTTTATTTTTTAATGCTGCAAAAGCAACTTGTTGCAATTGCGGCATGACCGTTGAACGTAAATTTCAACGTTTTATTATAATTGCAACAGTTTACATATTAATTTTGTTTCCTTTATTAATTATAATGCCATATTACTTTACCATTACTTTAGCATTACTTTACCGTTACGCTGTAGCGTAATGTTTGCGTTCGGCCGGTCCGCCAGGGTAACCACCGCAATCAAAAGAAACGCCATGTTGTATGGATGTTTCTTGCCACGGGATCAGGCGGGAACTTGGACCTGCTTTTATTTAAAACCTGATCCGTAAATAGAGAATAAGAAGGGTAAAATAAATCGAAAATAATATGGTGGAAATTTGTAGCAGTTTCACAGTATTAATAATTTATATTATTATAATTCAAAAATTCATCTATCACGATATGCGACTCATATGCCTCGCACAGACGTGCCTGCACGAAGTGCGAGCGATAACGCTGCGTTTCAGCATGCATGGCGTGCCTCGCATGCAGTGCGAGTAACGTGCGTCGCACGTTTGCGATCTGGGAACGGGCTTGAACCATGATCAGGAGTGGATAGTGAATCTGATAGCATGGGTTTATATCTCACAGATAATTGTGGCTTAGAATGAAAGTGGGAATCAGAAGATTAATTAAGGTAGCCAAGGGCGGATTCAGAAAATTTTTCGGAGGGGACGGTTGTGAATTTTTTTCAACGTATGTATGTAAAAGGGGTGGGGGCTACCCCAAATGATATGAAATAACTTTTTCTATTGAATATAATAAGGTAATAAATTTCACTTTATTTATATTTTTGAATTATAGTGTTCACATTTATTTAAAAAATTGTTGCCTTGCTTCGTATTCGAGAGCGAATTTCAGGGCGCCATCTAAAGTTTGGGGGTTTCGTGCTTCCACCAAACCTGATATACTCTCAGACAAGGCGCGCTTGAATGCTTCTAGGGTACAATCATTAACTGGAGCTAAGAGTTGTGCAACATTTGCGTATTCATCCTCAAGTGCAGCTTGAGCTCCTGATTTTAAAAGCACTACTCGGTCGAAGAATTCGCTGACACCTTCTTCTCTATTCAATCGAATAGTCGAAATTTCGTGTAAATACCATGAATAAGTTTTTCGAGGGGCGAAATGTTGTTTTAAGTGTTTAACTAGATCGTTAATGGCTTCAAAGTTTTCCCGTGGATACTATCTCGGGCCGCCCCTTTTAAGCGGGCTAAAAGTGCTTTGAAATACTGTTTTTCACAGTTGGCAGGCACAGAAGATTCCCCATTTATGATATCCTGAATGAAGTCACGGACTGGCATATTTTTGCCATCATAGCTAGGCTATATTTACAACCCCTTGTTGCACGGTGGAACATTCCGCCATAGACGTCATTGCTTCGCTGAGAGTGCGATTAATATCGCCAGCAAACTGGGTTTCGTTTGTTTCATTATCAGGCATTTTGCGGGGTTTTTCGTTTGAAAATCAGGGTGAATTTAGTTAATTATCGAGAAACTCGGGTATGGTTAGAACTAGTTTGGAAAAAATGATTTTCTGACTATTCCCGATATTTCGCACGAATGTCCTATTCTTATAAGGTTGAATTCAGCAATCTTATTCAAAATTTGGATTAAGATGACTCCGATAATAGCGTTTTTGAGTAATTGAAATTTTGAAATTGTTTAGTTCAACGAAGTCTTTCAATTTAATTGTTCTTTGAGGTTAAAGCATAAATGAATTTACTAACCTTATTTTACTTCTCAACCGTATTTTGATTCAAGTAAAAACAGTGGCAAAAAGGTATAAGTTATTTAATTGAGAAATTTTAGCCTTCTTAGTTTTTGAATCCCTTTCAACACTCAATATTTGGAAGGTGTAAATCATTGCAATTTAAGGACACATTGAGACTACAGTTCTCAAAAAGGCAAGCTACAATAGTTTACCTAAACTAAACGATTTCTTTGGAATTGACAGTTGGTTCTTTGATTAAGTTAATTAAAAAATTTTAATAAGTGAATTTGAACCAATGTATTTAGATTATTACATTATCTAAAATTTCAAATTTTGTGCACAGTTGAATCTTTAGGATGGTTTTTTTTAATTGACTCTATGATGAGAGCCCGATTTATCTAAAGGTGATGAATTCAAGATTGAATAGGATATATGTTATAGTAATCTGTGAAGCATGTGAGCTATTTTAATTCACGGATGCAAAACCGATAGACACACTGGATATTAGTTTTAATTTCACGAGATGAATTGAGAATTCTATTTATCGAGCGCAACGGAGTGAAAACTTTGTGATTATCCATTAGAATTATACTGCTATTGACGAGCATGAACTAATTCCAAAATTATCAAATTATCCGAAGATAAACTCTACTGCATAGGTCCAAAATGAGATTGCATAAATATCAAATCTTTTGTTAGATAACACAAAACGTTTAACCGAAGTTAGTTTTTGGTTTGTATAACGGTTATGTGATTTAATTTCATTAAACTGTTTGAATTCTCTTTAGGGCTACGTACTGATTATGTTGTATTCGTTTGAGAAGGAAGGTGAGTTATCAGTATTTTGAAAAGATTGATCTTGATAAAGGATGGCGATTTATTCACCTGAATTAAGTGAATATTCACGAATGGATTGTAAAAGGCAATCTCGAGCAGTGGTAAGTTTAATTCTTTTGAAATTTTACTACTTTATTATTTTTGGATGATTGTTAGATGTTCACTTGTAACTAATATTAAGATTCGAATGCCTTATGAAAATGAGTGCGCTATTCGTATAAAAGTGCAAACTCAGCTGAAATGTTTCAGACGAAACAGCATTCGTTATAATGCAAGTTAAACGTCTGACGAAATCGCACATTTATCATCCGGCAGCAGATATTTATATTTGGAAAAGTAATACTCATTTGCGAATGTAAAAATTAAAATTTGACAAATTCTCGGCAAAAAAAGAATTATCTGGATTTTATTTATGTAACCTTGCAAGGAATATATGGTACATCTATAGAGCTATTTGCTTCGTACATTCCATTTCGTTTGATTTGCACACCAAGAACTGGACTTTTTTCAAAAACTTTGTTACTTCCTTTTAGATCATACAACAATAGCACTTCCATATCAAATAACAACAATTTATTAACTAAAAGTTCAACATAACCCTGGCGGACCGAACGAACGAAGCGGATACGCAACAGCGTATCCTTATAGTATCCTCTCCGTATCATGCAAGAAAAACTCATTGAAAAAGAAAGATGAATATTTCACTTGTTGAAATTCGGATTCTACGTGAAATTTTGCGTTAAAAGCTCACGGAGCAATCGCAATAGTTTTTCTTAAAACATTAAAATCTTTTAAAAAATATACTACTTATCGATAACGTGGGCTGAAGGCGACTTCAAACGCATCGTCGTTCAGTAGCCTGCAGTTAACTGCCACTGAACAACGATGCGTTTGACGTCGCCTTCAGCCGACGTTATCGATAAGTATTATATTTTTGTAAAGTTTTTAATGTTGCAAGAAAAACTATTGCGATTACTCCGTGACCTTTTAACGCAAAATTTGACGTAGAATCCGAATTTCAACAAGTGAAATGTTCATCTTTCTTTTTTAATAAGTTTTTCTTGCATGATACGTAGAGGATACGATGTGGATACTATAAAGATACGCTGTAGCGTATCCGTTCCGTTCGTTCGGTCCGCCAGGGAAACTAAAAATATCATACACACATGAGTTTTACTTACTTATGACATGTCCCGTCTTCACCAAATTTTTCTTCTCCGCAATACACATACGTCATAATCATGATTATAATATTTAAATAATTATTAATATTCATTTTTATGTTTTCTTTCATGATAAATATAATTGCAACACTCACCTCATACCAGCCCTGTGCATCTGAAAACAGGGTGGTGATTCCTTGGTGCAGGGTGGCCACAGAACCGGGAAAACCGGGAAAAAGCCGGGAATTCGGAACACCCGGGAAAAAACCGGGAAATAACCGGGAATTTCGTTCGAACTCCGGTAAAAAAAATGAAGACTCTATTATAGGGATAATTCGAAGAGGGACAGCAAGTGGCAGCGAGCCATCGGAGGCCAGGAAGGGGAGCGAAGCGGGCAGAGCTGCTTGCACTGCTGGGAGAGAAACTTTTATTTTGAGATACAATATTACTATGTACTTTTTTACTTTCCATGTTTCATTTGTGATTTCTTTGTGATCATTGCGTAGTTATTGGCTTATATGCAACAGTAGTGGCGAAAGATATATTTTGAGTACAAACATGTACTTTTTCATTTTCTACGTTGAGACTGAATAAATAAGTTAAACTGTTTTGTTATGATAATTTGCCTTTTTCAGTGCAGTTATACAGAGTAATTACGTGTATGTGTACTCACGTACTGAAAGCCACAACACATTGAAAGAATAGAATTTTACGAAACACCTTCGAATTTTGTTGCACGGATTCTTCGAAAAATCTTCATTTTGTCCTTGTTTAAAACGATTAAATTTTTTCAAATTAGTTTATTTGCTAAAAATTATGAAGAATTTTGCAGGAAAATCCCGAAAACAGGTCAGAACTGTTACTAAAAAAACCGGGAAAATTTTCGAAATGTACCCGGGAAAACCGGGAAATTAAAATCCCTCATCCTGTGGCCACCCTGTTGGTGTCCTAAGTTAATTATTTTCTAATATCTCCAGCGCGACGCTAGTTCTCCCATCAATCCCCGTTTTTGTATTGTAAGCAATTGAACAAGACCGCTTTGTTTAGTTTTTTAGTAAACAAAATATTATTTCCATGACAAAATATTTAGATTAAAACAATGCTGCTCATTTTATATTTAAAAATAGTTTCCCAAGCTATTTCTATAAATGCTAATTATTTCTGAAAACACAATGAATAATATTTATAATAAAATATAAAACGAATATCATGAGAAAAATGTAATAGTATACAAGTTTAAACTTACCATTTGAATGTTAGAGCTCGAGTACTCACACTTTTGAATATAATGGATATAATATGTAATAAAATAATAAGTAAAGAACAAAAAAATAACTGATTCAATCAGTAACATTCTTAAAAAATATTTTTCAGGGGAAAAATATAAATTATAATTATATAAAAGGTTCAAAGATGTAAATAGAATCAATATTCTAACATCTTTGTTTTAAAAACTCTTATAAGGATATAATGATAAAAGAGAGAAATTATATTTTGATCTTTACTGATTATTAAATAAAATTCATTCAAGTTCAATTCAATTTTAAATACATCATTATATATCCATTATATATTGAAAAGCGAAAGTACTCACTTGGTATGTTTAAAGTTTATACTATTCAATTTTGTCAACAGTAAGTTCTTTTAATACTTCATTGTTAATATTATTCATTACGTTTTCGGAAATAATTTTTGAGGATCATATTTTACTTTTTATTGAAATTCATATCAAAGATATATTTAACTTTGCCAGGATTATTGTAGACCTTTTTATTAATATTTTTCCTTTACAATTCATATAAAGCGATTGGAAAAATATTTACAAATATTAAATGCGTAACACTGTTTTAATTTTATTAATTTTATAATTTTATTTACTAAAAAATGTTTAAAAGTGATCTAGTTACAGTACAATTGTTTACTATGCAAAAACAGGTAGTGATTGGTCAACTACCGCCACGCTGGAGATGTTAGGAACTAATCAACTTAGGACAGTTGCGGGATCAAGTTAAAATCGGAAATATTATGAGAGACACAGAGCATCCTCATACACATCTCGAGCAAGTATGTGCACTGTGCAGACAAATTCAGAAAGTTGCCTACATTAAAATAGTCCTTCCAAATATATTATACAAATAGATTTGGGAAGTGTTGACATGAGAGAAAAAGTAAGATTCCATTAACAATAAGGATATTTATTCAAAATATACCTGAGCTAAGAATTTGACATATACATCCCTATGATCTATTCTTTGATAATCACAAAACACGCAAACCGGAATAAAATAATCCCATATTAGAAATTGCCTAGCCTTATTAGGTGGCTCAGCAATTTAATTTTAATTTCGTAATATTTTGTACTAGAATTCACTACACTAAATCCCGAACCGATTTGAAAGAGAGAACGCCAGCTTAATTCTAAATGGTCAATTTGAAGTATGCGAAATGAAACTCGAATTTATGGGAAAAAGCCGTCGGCACAAAAAAACCCAGATTTATTTTACTCAAATTCAACAGAAGTCGCGGCGAACCGGCGTTTCTTCATCCCCTAGCCGACAGTACGTCTTCCCGGCCGCATTTCTGTCCGGGAACAGTGGCTTTTGCTGCCTGCTACCATTTAACGCGATCTCTGATTGGCTGCGAGATTTTTGTGGCTCGCTGACGTAGCAACCTGACGTAGCAACGTTCAGTATTGTGTTATTGTGTACTTAGCCTCTGAAAAATATTTATTTTGACAGGTATGTGGAAAAAAGAGAGCGTCGGTGTGTTCAACCTCAAAAATGAGGAAGAAGTATTACGAAAAAATATATAATAAAAAAGATGTGTTTTTGATACCCGCCCCGACTAGCAAAACCTCGGCTCCGCCTCGGCTTTGCAAAAGTCGGGCGGGCGACCAAATCCCATGCATCCGCTCAGCTGACCGGGAGCAGCAGCAGCGCTACGCGAGGTGGCCGGGAGCACGTGCTGAAACAGGCCACAAAAGAAAAAGCATCCGAGCTAGCAGCCGACAACGCATTTTATTAAATAACATTAAGTATTAAACGTATTTTCGGCTGGGGTGAAGAAAAATAGTATACGACACACGGCCAGAAATATTGGATGCCCTGGCGTGTGTGATATGAGGCCTCAGCTTCACCTCGGCCTTCACATCACACACGCCCGGAAATCCAACTTTCTGGCCTTGGGTCGTAATATACTATTAATTAAGATCATTTAGAACCGCGAAATCCGGGCAGCAAAATTATCACGTGCGTATCTCAATATAAAATAGGAGAAAGAAAGACAATCCTTGAGTGAAGGAATGAATTGAAGAATAAGACAAATCCGATCTTAAAATTCGGTACAGGAAAGCAGGGCTGATCGATTATTAAATTATAAACGCAATTCAATTTTCGCTTCTGTGAACCCATTTCCCATGAAAGACAATAAATAATCAAATTCAGAACTTTAAATGAAGACTTTTGACATTAGAACAAGGGACAGCTAAATTTCTAGGGAATTTTTGTTAGAAAATTACTTAAAAATTAAGGGTTTCAAACTGGAAAAGAGTGAAATCAGTTTTAGTGCTAATTGGGAGCTTCATGTAGTTGATAGGGTATCTTTTATGATTGTTGTAAATAATCGGGTATTTTGTTTCAGGTTTATCGTCCTCACAGGATTGGTGCCGACGTGCATACTCGGGACCAATTTCCTGGTTAGTACAAATTAAATTATCGAAAAGTTCCAATTCTTATGGATTAATTTTATAAAAAGACCATTCGATACAACTAAAGTTAGAAAGAATTATCATTTATATTAAACATTGAGGCTGTCCTAAAGGCTTCAGGTATCATAGAATAAAAAGTAATGCTCAGATAAAAGAATAATATTATCGCTAGACAGGTTGTCTCGCGCCGCACTGAACATTTTGAAAGAAAATTGCCATTTGTAAGCTAGATTGGGAGATAAATCTCCGTCTACCTCGGTTCTACTGGAAGCCAGTGTCATTTTTGTATGATAGCTTCTTCCAGTGGTGGGTAGTCTTTCGCCGCATTCCGACCAGTGTACTTCATTTCACTTTTATCTGAACAGTAATAGTTTGTGATTATATGTTATCTTAATAATTGTGTTCTCAAATTATTATCCCTCATCTGGGGGCTCGTCGGGGATATGTTTCGAGAGCAATTTTGGAGTGTGTGACTAAGTGAAACGTGAAAAAAATCCAAACTATGTAAGTAAATTTCAAACGACGAAGTCCTGTGAAAACCGTCAAACAAAGATGACGACGATTCATGAGCAGTTAGCTCAACTAGACGAGTTGACGGTGGAAGCACTTAAGGAAAAGCTTCATGTGTTTGGACGTGCGGTGTCGGGAGCGAAGGCGGTTTTTAAAAGAGCGGTTGCTAAAGGCTCTGATGGGTGGTGGAAATAAGCTACTGGGCGAAGCAACCACGCCTGACGGTGACGATGACGGCGACAAGATAGAAGAAGACGAGAAAGACGATCTGGATGATGACGAAGAAGAAGTAGACATAGGTTCCTTGACGGTTAAGGAGTTGCGTTTCAGGTTGAAGCGTTTGGGCTTGAAAACGACGGGGAGTGAGACGGAATTTGGATGCCGCCTGTCCACGGCATGGGGAGATGGCGACGAAAATGAAGATTAAGAGGTTCATAAAAGTGAACGCAGAAGGGCGTCTCTGATGCAAAATGGTGCTGACGACGTGTGGCAGAGACTTGAGGATGAGACTGAAAGAAACCAACAAACAAGTGGGAGAGTGGCTCGCGCTATATCAGACGAGAACACCCGAGTTGAGTCGACGTAACGATGAGCGGGGCCCTCATCCGCTGATTATGACGTTTAAGAATGTGGAGGGGGCGTTGGAAGCATTCAGTGGGAATGATGGACGAAACGTGCAACGCTGGATGGAAGAATTTGAAGAGACAGCCCTTATCTGCGGATGGAGCGATATGCATAAAGCTCTTTATGCAAGACGCTTACTCAAATGATCAGCTAGCTTGTTTATCAGTTTTGAGGACTGTAAACATTCCCGAAGAACCATGAAGAAGGCCCTGTTGCGAGAATTCAAGCCAAGGATCGACAGTCATGAGATAAATCGAAGGTTGCGGCAAAGAAAGAAGGAGAACGATGAGACGTACCACGAGTATTGCTACCGTATGATGGAAATCGGGGCACAAGTCGGAATGGAGCAGAGCGCAATTAAACAGTATATTGTTGGAGGTATTGATGGAGACAAGGTAAGTAAAATGATTTTGTTAGGAGCTAAAAATATTCGCGAGCTCAAGTCGAAGTTGGATACGTACGAACAGATAAGGAATAAACCAAAGGTGGGCGGTAGGGCAGAAAGCTCACAAAAGAAAATTACGAATAAAAGTGCTGATGCGAATAAATCCGATAGATGTTTTAATTGCGGTATTATTGGGCATAAAAGTAGACATGAAGCGCTCGAATGTAAGAACGCGAATTCAGAGAAAAGTCGAACTTTTAATGTTATTAAGACGAATTCAGTGAAACATTATAAAACTGTCGCAACTAACGGGAGGGAATTACAAGCTTTAATTGATACAGCAAGTGATTTGAGTTTGATAAGAGTTGATAGTTTAGTTAAAATCGGAGCATCTTGTTTGGAGAGGAATGTGACTGAAATAAACCTAATTATCGATCATGATTATTTCTATGTAAAGTTGCACGTTGTACCGGAAGATGTAATGAACGATGAGTTGCTGTTAGGTGCGGATTTTTTTAATACTGTTGATATGCGTAGTAGAGCGGATAAGATAACAATCTTACGTATTGAACAGGTTCTTGAAGGAAGCGAAATTAATCGAATTGTTTGTGGTTGGGAAATAAACAGAATCGACGAGTTACATATTCAAAAGATGTCGATATGAAGGTGCGTATTATATTGAAAGTGCCCGTTTATCAGAATGCTCAAAGACTTGCGCCTGCGGAAAGGGAAATTGTACATGATCAGATTGACGAATGGTTGAGGTTAGGTATTCTAAGACCACTTCATTCGGATTACGCAAGTCCAATCGTTTTAGTAAGAAACAAAGATGGCTCACCAAGAGTATGTGTAGATCACAGAAACCTGAATCGGAAAATTATCAAGAATCGGTACCCGTTAACGATAATTGATGACCAGTTGGATTGCTTGCGTAATGCGAAAGTGTTTAGTACACTCGACCTAAAAAATGGTTTCTTTCATGTACCCATTGACGAAGCTTACTGTAAATATACAGCCTTTATCGCGCCGTGGGGGCATTTTGAGTTCCTTCGGTTACCATTTGTGTTTGATTGTTCCATCGAAAGATGGAAAAGAGCGTCTCGAGCGACTACAGAAAGTGTTTAAAGTAGCGAGCGAATGTAACCTAATGCTCGACTGGAAGAAGGGTGAATTCTTGCGATCAAAGGTTACCTTTTTAGGTTATATTGTAGAGAACGGTGAGATTAGGCCATCGACAGAAAAAACGAAAGCTGTGGAAAATTTCTCTGAACCAACGAGTGTAAAGGCCGTGCAAAGCTTTTTAGGACAATATATAGAATTCCTGAAAAAAACAACAAGAATTCAAAGATCAAATTTGGACAAACACCACAAAATGCTCTGACTGGTTTGGTCGCAATTCGGCTTACGCAAGGGGGACCGGAACTTAAGGTATGCGACGAGTTTCTTGGACCCTACAAGGTTACACAGGTGTTGAAAAACGAGAGATACTTGGTCCAAAACCTAGGGCAGGGAGAAGGACCTTGAAATACTTCAACTTCAGTCGATAATATGAAACCCTGTCCTTTAGAAGGTTCGTCAAGTGACGCCTATAGATAGACGTCGCTGTCAGGACGGCCGAGTGTAGTATCTGAAGCCGTCAAGGCTCAGTGTGTAGCGCTTCGGCAGGAGTCGGCTATGAAGGTGTGACGAATGTGTGTGGGTAGGCAGGGAACTGTGGGTAGTCTTTCGCCGCACACCGTCAAATGTAATTTATTTCATTTTAATCTGAACAGTAATAAACTGTATTATATGTTATCTTAATAATTGTGTTCTCAAATTATTACCCCTCAATATATATATATATATATATAGTTAAAAGTTTGTCATAAGGACAACCGCAGGATTTCGCCGGGAGCGGGTGCTAATCTGAAAAATTGCACCCGCTCCCAGCGAAATCGCGGTAAAATTTCAGCTGTAACCACGTCTCACGACCGTAAGCTGGGTGGTTACAGTCTGCGCGAATTCAATACGATGATCCGGCGAAAGTCTCGTGCACCCTGAGGACACGGAGCGACCCAAGGACGACCGCCTTCTGCATTCTCCCTGCAAGTGCCTCAGCATTTTGTTGACACGCAGGGATGCTTTTCAGGCTATTAACAAGTGAAACCTTGGCACCTCTAAGAGCGCGAATGATCAGGACGATTCCGGGTATAACCGTCGCAACTCCCTCATAAGGTCTTTATACCTTTCTTTCTTTTCTTTCTCCTTCGCTGTGACGTTTTTGTCCGCTGGTGCCGAAAATTCGATAACGAACATGATTCGTTTCTCTAAGTCAAGAAGAACCATGTCAGGCCTCGAGTGCGCAACAGAAACAATTGTCGAGAATATGAAGTTCCAATATATGCGGCACTTCTCATTTTCGACAATTGTCTCTATTTCTCTAGGGGCGTTCAGCGGAGAGGTATTTGGGCTAATGCCGTAAGAGTGACAGAGATGGTAATAAAGCACTCTCAGTGCCGCATTGTGCCTTTGGATGTAGGTTGTTCCCGCATGAGCTGGACAACTAGATAGTATGTGTCCTAGATGCTCGGGGTGTTCATGACACGCTCTGCAGCTATCATCGGGAATATCTTGGCTCAAAATGTGGCGACGGTATGCTAGAGTGGAAATGACACCATCTTGACATGCCAAAATGAAGCCCTCTGTGCCCGACTTCAATCCGGGTGATCTAAGGAAAGCAAACGTCAGCTCATACGACATCGACTGATCTTCCACATTTCTGTGGAAGATGCCGTGCATCTTCTTGTCGAGAAGCTCTTCGCGGAAGTTTTTCTCCTGTGCTTTCTTAATCCGGGCCTTCAGGAGTGAGTATTTAAGATGGATAAGATTTGATGCATTTCGCTCACCCCTGATATTGAAGTCAAGGCCGAGTGTTTCAGCAGCCTCTTCTGCTGCTTTGTAAAGAAACGCCCCTTTGCCTACTTCTTCGTGTTTTCTGACCATTTTAAGAAGAGGATCTTGTCCATTTGCGACAATATGTGCTGTACCCAGAATAATCCTGTTGTGAAGACATTCAAGATTCAGTATTCAGTATGAATAGAGTACAACCAGGACGGCAAGCATGTTCGTCGCAGATACATTGTTCCTCGCCGACAGTTCGGGAGACCGGATACGTCAGATAAGACGTTTGTATCTGCATCGGAAATTATCCTTTATAGACGTCACGTCCTGAATGCGGCTCTGTGGCACGTCCGGGTATGTATAGGTCTCTCTAACGCCAAGGTGTCGTATAGCGCTTCTGTCGACGACATCAGGGTTTCCGGGGACGCCATTAAGTTTTCTCTTCTTCAAATAAACCTTGGCGCATTTTTCTAACCCGAAATCCATTCCAATCTCTTGAGTGTACTCTTTCACAATGTCTACAGCTAGATGTAGTTTCTGCTGCGTCTTTACAGACACATCTATTGATGAGTAGGTTCTCCCGAAATCCTGCTATGCCTTTCTTTGAGCCGCATTGTTCTTACATCTCTCGCCACACGGATCCAATTGTCCGAACAATCCTATCATTTCGGATAGCTGTGAAGATCTTATACAGTGTGTTCACACAAATTATTGGCCTGTAATTCTTAGGGTCAGCTAAGTTTCCCGTCTTCGGCAGGAGTACTGTGCGCCCTTCCACCAACCACTCCGGAATAGGCTCTTCCAAATTTAGATACGAGGTAAAAATGCGGGTCAGATACTGGTGGGTTGAAGGAAACTTCTTCCACTAGAAGGACTTGATACCATCTGGTTCCGGAGCGGAATAGTTCTTCATGCCTCCTAATACTTTTTTCACCTCCTCGATAGTGATGGGTGGGCATTCCTCTTCAGGTGTTATGAGGGCACTACACAGCTCCTTAAAGCTATTTATATTCTTTGAGTTTTCTTTCAGTGGATGCTGGACTTCGTAGCCTCCTCTCCAAAATGCCTTGATCTCCTCTGATGTGGGCGGGTGGACGAGAGTAACTGGAGGGTCTTGAAAGAGCCGGGATGTGTCAGACAAAAACTGTTGATTTTCTCTGACTCACCTCTCTCTCCGCTCTAGACTTCTCCTAGCGTTAGATAGCACCCGTATTCTGTCAACAATATGCTGCCTGATGGTCAGTAGCTTTGACTTGTTGAGTTATATATAAATGAATATATATATATATATATATATATATATATATATATACGTGTGAGTGTATGGGCATTTCCAACGAAAATTTCATTGTTTTAACAACAAAGTTCCAAAACAAATCTTAAGGCACATATTTCAAAGTTTTTTCTTATATTCTGAATACAGCCGAATTTCCATTTGAGTACGGTTTTGGTTCTGACCTTCGACTTGAATTAAGCGTCTCTGAACGTAAAAAGTCAGAGCCATGTAGAAAATTTGCGCAACGTGACGCAGATATAGCTAGGCTGTTGAGGTACTGCGCTTTATCGCTATGTTACTGTTTTGTCATGCATAAGTGACGACGGTACATCATTCCGCGGCTCTTCTCATCAGAAACAGCAGCGCGGCGTGATTCTTGGTATACGTCAATCAAAATGACTAAAATTGAAATTCGACTGTACATGTAGAAACGCATTTTCAGCTTGGTCAATATTTTCGAGCATGCGCGCAGTTTGCACAAAATATTGAAATTAATAAGTCCACAACTTTACTTGAATAAATAATATTTTTATGAATGAAAGATCAAGGAGGGTTGTTTCTTCTTTTTAAATGCTCAGGTATATGCAAAGAAATAATGTAGACTTTTTTTGAAAAATTCTAAAATTTATAACTAAATTTTAAATCATCATACTTTATCTTTTATTTTAATTCAAGGTCGGTTGTTTTACCAATAATGAAATGTATGTATATCCTGATCATTTATAATATAATAGGTCGGACATTAAACAATTAAAAGAAAATTCTGAACTTACATGATTTTTCTTAGAATTTACAAACATTGCACAGAAACGTTGTGAGCATCCCTGAATGAATCCGAACTCGAACTGACCTTAACCGATTTTCAATCCAAATGATTCCAATTCAATCCGAATTCGGATTCATTCGGATTGAAAGTCGGTTTAGGTCAATCCGAGTTCGGATTGAACCGGATTGAGTCGGATTAATTTTTAACCGATTTGGATCGAACGAAATGTAGAACTTTTTTCGGATTGGTTCAGATTGGTTTGGGTTGGTTCGGATACAGATTCTGGAATTATGCTGAATGATTCGGAATGAATTCCTATCTGACACTTTCGCCAGGGATGTAAAACATTCTATTTTTAGCTGGTGACAAATATTACGCAGGTATATTTTTGGGATTTTGTCAAACTATTATATTTGATATCCTTTTATGAGGGTTTCTGTAATTTCTGTAAGCTTTTGTTCCTATTGCAGGGAGTCTGTAAATTTTCATGCAATATAACTTGTATTTTAAGTGTATGTTTGCCTATAATATCACGGTGACAGAAAAATGACACATTCCGTGGAAACACCCTTATATATCAGTATGATATCCCTAGTGTTCATAATAGTCGATCATGTGTATTTTGTGGTTAACATAATCTGAAAATACACAAGAATGGCTATTGTGCATATTCGGAAAATCTGCGTACGAACACCACTGCTCACGCGTGCGCGTCAAT
This sequence comes from Andricus quercusramuli, assembly GCA_932178445.1. Classification (NCBI taxonomy): domain Eukaryota; kingdom Metazoa; phylum Arthropoda; class Insecta; order Hymenoptera; family Cynipidae; genus Andricus; species Andricus quercusramuli. Next base: position 24,069 of record CAKNXH010058073.1, on the reverse strand, counting down.
ATCAGTGCAAAAATCGAAAAACAGGAAAAGCTCCTGCTCAAGACCTTGTGGAGCCTTGTCTGCAGGTAAGCGCGCTATTTACTATTCTTAATTGTAAAAATATTTTATTTGCATAATGTGTACAGGTTGAATAAATTTTGTATATTAACATTTGAAGAAATACCTAGTGTTCAAAAGCCAGTGACTTTTTTAATGGTTTCTTGTTCTTCGTGACTGTCCATCGATTGATAGTGACTAAATTCCATCGTAAAAGCGCCATTTCCAGACGTAATTATCCTCAACACAGTCGAATATCCAATCAATTCTGCCAATGGAATTAGAGCATGAACTACCTATAAAGATTTTTACATTATTATTACTCGCTTATTAATGCAAGGTCAGTACAGGAAAGCCTACGACAGCTAACTCTTTTTCGGAATTTCCCACAACTTCGCATTAAGCGATTTACCAGTTGCGAGAATTCAAGTACGCTATACTGGCTCCACGGTAACCGGCTTTATCTCTCAATAACGTCAGCTGCCGTTAGTTCCCCTGGATTTTGAATCGATTAACCTATAATATTAATACATTTTATCCAAGAGCGAGGAAGTTATCGTCATTTATATTATATTTAAAATCGATTTTTATAGTAAAAATGGTTTCATTCTCATAATTTAAAGTTGATGCGAGAATAGAAAAGATGTGTTGATTCGAGACGAGTCGATTAACCTATAATATTGATACATTTTATTGAAGAGTAAGGAAGCTATGGTAATTTTGATCATCAGTTTTTTATAGTAAAACTTTTTTCATTAACATAACTCAAAGTTGACGCAAGAACAGAAAAGATTCCTTGTTTCGAAATAAATCATTTGACCTATAATGTTAATAAATTTTATTAAGAAGTAGGGCAGTTATGGTAATTTATGTATTTTGAAAATCGGTTTTTTATAGTAAAAATTTTTTCCTCAACATGATTCAAAGTTAATGCCAGAACAGAAAAGATGTGTCGATTCGATACGAATCGATTAACCTATAATATCAATACATTTTACAGAAGAGTAAGAAAGCTATGGTAATGCATCGATGACCATCCATTTTGCAATTCTTGAAATCCAATTTTCTCGAAGATGGGTAAAAATTGCGTCTTCTTGATTTTTCTGAGAAAACCTCTAGTACGTATCTTTCATTGAGGAAAGTATCAATTCAAACAAAAAAAAAGCAGACCTAAAGGTCCCCTTGTGAGCCCAACGCTTGTTGCGATTTTAATCGCGGATCTGGAGAGTAAGCTGCAGGCCGGAGTGGTAGGAGGAGTTGGGGTAGGAGGGGTTACAATATGGTCACTCGCGTATGCAGATGACATAGTGTTGCTGGAAAGAAGCGAGGAGGCCTTAAAGGAGATGATGCAGAGGTTGAGAAGATACCTGGATAAGAAAAGGGGAAAGCTGAATGCAGAAAAGTCCAAGGTTATGGTGTGCAGAAAAGGAGGTGGAAGGGATACGATACAGGAGTGGAAGTGGAAGGGAAAGGCGGTGCAGGAGGAGGGGGTTGGGAATGAAGTTATACGCAGATGATTTTGTCCTAAAAATATGTTTTCAAAACTGCTTCCTATCATGAATGATTTAAAAAAACTGAATCTTGATACCACTAAAATCACGAAAGTTAAAAAGGACCTTAAAGAACGGATAATAGAAGTTTCATCAAAATTACTAACAATAGCTGAAATTCTTCACATGAATTGACATGGAATTGCTGAGATAGATCTTCCCCAGGGATCATATTATTTTTTTAAGCTTGTTAGTGGTTGACTAGACCACGGATCAAATATAAAACCTCAAAGTCGTAGGTATAATAGTTTTTTTTATAGGCGTGCTGAAACACGAACGGACATCGAAACAAATGGGTGGATCCAGGGGAGTTTTTTTAGAGGTGCCATTTAGAGTTGGGGGGAGGGGGAGCATCTTGAGGTCCATTTCCCTCTAGTTAAATCACCATTTTATTCTAGCCGCTGGAGGATGCACCCATCGCATATGTAGGGACCTCCAAATTATTTCAGTTTTTTTTTAAATTTAAAATTTTGGTTACTTAAACTTACATAATTTTATAATTTTAAAATTAAATTTAAATTCAAAAAGTATTTTCTTTCGACGTCCTACTGGCATACATACTAGTAAAATCAGTGGATTTTCAATTTATTCAAAATTAAAAAAAAAAACTAGATAAGAATTCATAGTGCAATAGATAAATAAATACCTTATTTTTTCCACGAACATCAACGTTTTGTATTTCAGCCCTTCGACGAGATATATCTGCCAAGACAGCTGGAGCCGTATCATCTGTTGTGACGATTTCCACTTGCATTATTGGTTCTAACAAACTGGAGCCACCACTGCTAAACAGCTGCACAAACAATCAAACAGAAATGTTACTACATACCACGGGCTGAGAATTAGCGTGTTTTACCTTCACTTTTTGACGAAATCACGTTAATTGCACATTTATGTTTCTCATAAGTCCGTCTTTTTATAGTTGACATTTTTATTTTTCAAATAATATAGTTTTATGTTGTATTGTATTGCATTTGATTGAATTAAGCATGTTAGCCTAGAATTGACTACATGTTTACTGCTTAGTTTTCTTCGTTATTACATATTCCTTAATCTGGTACAAATATTGCTTGTCCTTACATCCTAAAATCTTTGTCTACATTCTTACATTATATGTATCCTTTACTTTCACAGTTTTCGCTTTACTGCCTTTATATTCCCCTCTACATGGTTCATCTATCTGTCACCAATATTCTACTTCCGTTTTTCGCTTTTGTAGGAGCATCCTACGCCTTCTTGAACGTTTGCAATTTATCTAATTTTATTATCAACTATGCCTGTCTCTTCCGTCACGCATTCTACTCCGCCTTCTTAAGAAGGAGAACCGATCTTGTGGATCCGTGCTCCTCCTCTCACATCACCTATGCACAGTACTCTCCTTCTAGACTTTCCTGCTCCAGTGTCCCCTGTTTCTTCTCCTTTTCTCTCTCCAGCCACCTCCGCCATCCCTACAACTCTTTCCCCTTATACTCACGAATCAGGCCACCGATTGCCATTTCTTTCTCCTCCACTTCCACATAAACTCCAATACAATATTCAAGCCTTGCCTCTGTTACACAACTAACAAGATCTCTTCCCAATTAACCAGTATCTGTTCCATTCCTCCATTATTATTTTTATTATTATATTTATTTCAAGAGGTATTATTATTGAAATTAGGCTGGTTCATTATATTTCCGTAGCACTGCACTAAAAATTGTCAGGAAACATGAGATGATTGGCAAAAGAGCGTTCCTTTAAAAAGCCGCGGAACAGGCGGCCAAGACCCTTGGCCTGAGTTTCAACATCAGGAGTGAGGAAAGTGCATTAGTCATCTAGACGCCTTACTTCTAAAGGCCAAGTGAAGAATGCAGAGATTGACAAATTCCGTATTGGCTATGATCCTGCCCTGCCGAACGCTCCGAGGAAGATAGAGTCAACTGCCCAAGACGAGAAGTGCCTATGTTTCTAGAACTACGATTTCCGGACAGCAGTCTCCATTGCACACTCTAGCTCCAAAATTGTTCTACAGGACTCCGAGAAACGAACTACATTCGTGAACGAATTCTCGGCTTTGGCCGACTACAACATCGCTGCCAAGGAGAAGAAGAAGGAGGAGAGGTATCAAAATATTAAAAGGTAAGTAATTGTCCTTGTCATCGGTGCTCTCGGAGGTGAAAAAATATTACTGGTTCGTAACCTCAAAGTCATACCCGCGTGCCAAGAAGATGCCAAGGTACTTGCGAGACCTGCTGGAGTTCTGCGATACCAGTACAGCCTGAGCGACAAAGTTACATGGCCCGACGACATGCTCTGTGATGCGAGAAACACCCAGAGCTCTCGCACTTTTCACATCAACTTCTGCGAAACCGTGCCAAAGATCTCTAGAAAATGGGTCATATATAGCAGGCATACGTCCAATAAAGAAAAAGCGATGCTTTAGGACCCGGAGAAACAGTAACATCCAGATTTCTCACAAGCCCAAAGATCCTGCTGAACTGGATGACGCGCTTCCTGTAGCGTTTTCCAAAAAGTCTGACCTCTGTACCATCAATTGTAGTGTGTGTATTTCGTGGATGCAGACCGTAGAACAAAATCAACGGCTGATCATAAGACCAAAAGACGAGTGCATCAACTCAGTACAAAGATAGGCTGGGTAAGACAGTACGCGGCCCGCATTCTGTATGTGATTGACTACATATCATCTGGCAGAAAGTTTATTGCCCGGAGTTTCATTGCCCTCAAAAAGTCAAAGCTGCTGACCACCACTTAGCATACTATTGCCAGAATACGGGCATAACCTGATGAGATCTTCACATCTGCTCTAAATGATGATTGTTCGGACAATCGTACCAGTGTGGCGAGAGATGTACGAACAACGTGGCTCCAAGAAATGCGTAGCTGGTCGTCAGGAGAACATTTTCATCGATAGATGTGTCTGCAAAGATACATCTATCTATACACATAGCCTGGTTTTACTACCGGAAAGTTTTCGATTTAACCTCCCATATGTTCGTCCACATAATTTGAGGTGCATCGAGAGATTGATGCCGCTTTCGAAAATCAGATTTACTATCTCATCTGGAAAACATCCTATGAACGTCCTACCAGATGTTATGTAGTAGCAAGCGTCTTTTGGTCTTTTGACCAGATCCTGGAGCTTAAGAGGAACCTGGATGTTAACCTTCCTCATTGTTCTGAAATCGCTATTATCTCTCAGCGCTATTATCAGGGTAAGTGCTTTCCGTGTTTGGTCTTACTGTCGCTTACTCCTCTTCATTTGCGGCTTGTTCATACCGCGGCTGTGGAAGCGCTCTGCGTACATATCTAGTTTTCGAGAGGGAGGCAGCTTGACTTCGCAAGGACTGATGCGAAACGTGTTAAAACTCTAGGTGTTTCTGGCAGCACAGAGTGTGCATACCGTCATAAAGCCTCCCTGAACAGGGATAATTCTGGCATCGTAGCAGTCCAGATAACTCGTTCTAACAATCGAACATGTTCGAGATAAAATATTGACTCACTGAAATTCGATGCATGGAAAAAAATGGACATGTAGGCTAGGTGCTCCGATATTTGGTGAGCGTAGAACAAATAATTTTAGTGACCTTAGATAATTCGTACATTATTTCAAATAACCAATAACCGGCCCTGATTAACTCTCTCTCGTTTATCTTGATTCTGCAGAATTCTATCGGTTTCTTAAACTTCACATGTTATCTTTTGAATTCTTCTAAAGCTTTCAAAGATTTCTCTTGAAATATTTAGGATATTACTTGATTTACTTTAATTTTCGAGATTCTTATTAAAACATGAAATTCATTTCAACTATTTCTAAATTCAGCAACTTTCGTGGACGGGTGAACTGCTACTGGACTAGGATTGTTATCTAGGACTAGAACATTTTATAAATAAGTTGTACAATGTCCCATACGAGATAATGTTAAAACAGATGGGGCGTTATTTCTCAAGTGTACCCACACAAAAAGTTAAAGTTGTCCGATCTAAGATATTGTCTATTTCGGCGATTTTTAACTATTCTAATAGCGATAAAAAAAATTGGTCTGGTACAGTTTCGATAGAGTTTTTTACGCCCTTTCGATTGGTGCTATGCATTTTTTCAAAAAAATCAATATATTTCACCTTCAAAAATGAAGGTCAGAAATAAATTTGACTCTTTTTCGAAATAAGATACGTTTTTTTTTTGTCTCGACAGAAAGCTTAGGCTTTTTTCCTATAAGACTATGTAGATTAAAAAGTGGGATTCGAATTTTTAATTTATGAAAATAAGCATTGAATCCCCCGCGGCGCAACGTGGTGCCTTCATGCTATTGTTTTTATGAAAAGCAATAGTATATGTCAGTATATTTAATCGCTCTCTGCATTTTACAGGGTTGAGACTGACGTTATTTAAATGCCTGCATTACGTTCACTGATGAATTTTGAAAAAATTTTGAATTTGGAAAATCAAGTTATTGAATAAGTGGTCGGGTCGAAAAAGTCGTTTTATGGATCAAGTAAAATTAATGCTTGGAGATTTTTTTATGCTGATTTCTGGTCTTCTATCTGCCTTTCTTTCAGCCTTCCGGTTTTTTAGTGACAGTTGTTTTCACTTTGCTTCCTACTTTTTGTTTCTTCTCTTGTGGGAAGTAGTCGCATTCCGTGGCTGAGGAAAATTTCTTCAATTGAAATCTCCTGTCTTCAGTAGATATAAATACATGGTACTGCAAAGTCTCTTTGATTGTCACTGCATCATCGAATCTGCTTTTCAGATCTTCAGCAGTGGCTTCGTGATCTTCCTTGCTACTAAAAATGATTTTAGTTTCCTTGCAGCACTTCTTTGCCCACCGAAATAGGGATGAAGTAGTGATGCATATCGAGCGATCGATCCGAGAATCCAACGAGTAGGAGAAAAGTGATCGTCTTTTCAAAACGTCATATCGGCTCGAATCATCTCGTGAGACGATCACCTCGCTAAGTCGATCGAACCGAGTAAACAGTTTCTAAAATTATGCATTTCAAAAATTTTTGAATTCAAAATTAAATTAGCTCATTTAACAAACCAGAAGATTTCAGAGAAAACTTTTTAGCGAAAACTTTTCAAGCCGACTCGGGAACTCACACTTTTTAAGCTAATTCAAGCTTGCAAAACAGCTCAGGAAGAAGAAGCTCAGTCAGGAAGATTTTCATGAAAGTCAATATTAGAAGTTTTTTGTGTTGCTGAATATTAATTTAGGGTGAAAATAAAAAATATATATAAATAGTGGATTGAATATGCCGCACAATTTTTTCAAATTCAATAAAATTACAGATGTGTATGAAAGTCGATACTCGGGGGTTTTTTTTTGGTCGCTGAATAAGAATTTACGATCAAAATAGACATTTGTAACCTAATAGTTCGAGTTTTGAGGCTAGTTCATAGTTCAATATATTGCTTGTTTATTATATTGTATTAAAATATTTATACATTATATAGGTAGCCTTAATAAGAATATCTAAATTAAATGTTAATAAATGAGGGATATTAGATTGACCGAAAATTCTGCTATATAATATATAACGTCATAAATATTTGAAAATTATATCAACAACCATTTTTGGATCAATTAAAAACATCTAGGTTGAAAAACTTCAAAACAAATGGCATATAATAGTTTCATATAATTTCTTTTTCATCAAAAATATTTTATTTGTTAAACCTTCCTATATCAGTTCGACATCTGATTCCTCGTTTTCTTCCGCGGATTTTTTGCGTTTTGCTGTGTTTACATTTTCTATTGATATTTTGAAAACTGACGTATAACGAGCACATTGACTGGGTTTCAGACGATACAATACGAACAAAAACAAAAAAAAGGTTAAAAAATCTCGGCTCGGAAAATTTGTGAAATTTCGAACGATTTCGAACGGTAACAAGAATTTCTCGGCTCGATATGCATCACTAGGATGAAGCATCTAGGATGCACTCTTTAGTGGAACATTGTAGCCTAAACCTTGCTGCATTTTGTTTAACATCCGTCCCTATGCCATCACATGCTCCCATACCATGAGCGGTAGGTTGGTAATGCCACTCAGCTGAAATTCCGAAATCTGCCTTGTGAGCTAGGATAGAGCATGTGATGGAATAGAGGCGAATGTTAAACGAAATGCAGCAAGGTTTAGCCTACAATGTTCCACTGAAGATCGCATCCTAGAAGCTTTATATCCATTTCAGTGGGCAAAGAAGTACTGGAAGGAAACAGAAATCATTTTTAGTAGCAAGGGAGATCACGAAGCCACTGCTGAAGATCTGAAGAGCAGACTCGATGCTGCAGTGACAATCAAAGGGACTTTGCAATACCATGCATTTATACCTACTGCGGAGATGGGAGACTTGAATTGAAGAAATTTTCCTCAGCCATGGAATCCGACTACTTCCCAAAAGAGAAGAAACGAAAAGTAGAAAGCAAAGTGAAAACAACTGTCACTAAAAAACCGAAAGGCTGAAAGAAAGTCAGATAGAAGACCAGACATCGGCATAAAAAATCTCCAAGCTTTAATTTTACTTGATCCATAAAACGACTTTTTCGACCCGATCACTTATTCAATAACTGGATTTTCCAAATTCAAAATTTTTCCCAAGTTCATCAGTGAGCATAATACAGGCATTTAAATAATGTAAGTCTCAACCCTGTAAAATGCAGAGAGTGATCAAATATACTAACATATATTATCACTTTTCGTAAAAACAATACAATGAAGGCATCACGGTGCGCCACGGGGCTCTAGCGCCAGCGTCATGCGCGTACCAGAGTACTCAAAGCTTATTGTCATAAATTAAAAATTCGAATCCTACTTTCTAATCTACATAGTCTTATAGGAAAAAACCTAAGATTTCTGTTAAGGCGAAAAAAACCTGTCTTATTTCGAAGAAAAATCAAATTTATTTTTGAGCTTCATTTTTGAAGGTTAAACATTAATTTTTTTTAAAAAACGCGTAGCACCAATCGAAAGGGCGTGAAAAACTCCATCGAAACTGTAGTAGAGAAACATTTTTTCTTCGCTATTAGAAGATTTAAAAATCGCTGAAATAGACGATATCCACGAAGATCCCAAAAATTTCACCCCTTCCCCCTCGATCAATACTTATCCGAATGACAAAATTTTTACCCCATAAACTACTATCCAATAGCACAACACTTTGCCTAAGTTTAACTTAGATCGGACAACTTTGACTTTTAAAGTGGGTACTCTTGAGAAATAACGCCCCATATATTGACAAGGAACAATGGAGTAATCGCTTTAACATCAGACAATTTTCCCAAATATAATCAAAAGTTAGTGTTCGCGAAGGGAGAGACAGTTTTTCTTACACTGAAAAAAAGTGTTCATGTGTGAAGTTGACAACTTTAAAAATATGCGAAATGGCGACCAACAGATTTTTCGGAAAATTACACTATTCTCAAGAAAAGGGAGATGCCTAACTAATTTGAGTGTGCCTAAAGCTATTACTGCCCAGGCTGGGCATTAGATTCAGACTAGATTTGTGGAGATTATCTCATTTTCGAGGTTCCAATCAACTTTCCTCATTGAAATAACACGGGAAATTGCAAATCAATGCCAGCGTCTCATATCACAGTAATTTCAAAATTGGTGGGCTCTTTTTTTTTGTACAGCCTCACAAAATGGTCAATATAGAGCGCAAATTAAAAAGAAATATCCCACATAATAACGATCACGATGACCATGCCCTCCAAGCCTTCATGCATTTCACGAATCACGCGGTGAATTTATTATAATACTTTCTCAGCACTAACCAGTGACCACGGCGCCGCATTCATTTCTACACAAGCAAATTTCACATCGCTGATTTTCTTTATTTGTTTATAGCTGTCATTTTCAAAAGTTTTGTGGTTAAATAAATAAATATATATATAATTTAAAAAAAGTTAAACAACCACCGCAGGGTACCACTAAGAGCAACTGCCATCTAAAAAAAAAATGTCAATGGCCCCCAGTAGAACCGCGTTAAATACACCTATGGCCACGTCTCACATCCGTGAGATGGGTGGTCACAGGGCACGACGAAATCACAACGACAGGCCGGCGAAACCCTCGTGTGTCTTGAGGACACGAAGCGACCCAAGGATGACAGCTTTCTGCATCCATCTCGCAAGTGCCTTAGCATATTTTTGGCATGCGGGTATGGCTTTAAGGTTACGAACCAGTGATAATTTCGCACCTCCGAGAGCACCTATCGCAAGGACAATTACTCGTACCGAATATTTTGGGTACAGTCGTTGCAGTTCTCTTTTAAGGTCTTGATACCTCTCCTCTTTTTCTTTCTCCTTTGTAGTGATGTTGTATTCGGACGGAGCCGAGAATTCGATCACGAATATAGTTCGTTCCTCGAAGTCTTGGAGAACAATGTCAGGCCTTGAGTGCGCAACGGAGACTGCTGCCCGAAAATCGTAGTTCCATAAAATCTGGCACTTCTCGTTTCGGACAATTGACTCTATATCCCTTGGAGCGTTCGGCAGGGCAGGGTCGCGACCGACACCGTAAGAGCGACAAAGGTGGTAATAAAGTACTCTTAGGGCCGCATTATGTCTATAGATATACGTTGTTCCTGCGTGGGTCGGACACCCCGATAGTATGTGTTCTAGGTACTCAGCGTGTGCATGACACGCTTTGCACCTATCACTGGGAACTTCTTGACATAAAATGCGGGCGCGGTATGTTACGGTGGAGATTACACTGTCCTGGCATGCGAAAATAAAGCCCTCTGTACCTGAATTGAGCCCTGATGATTTGAGGAAAGCAAAAGTTTGCTCCTTTGACGAGGACTGTTTTTCTACATTTCTGTGAAAGTTTCCGTGCATATGCTTGTCGAGTAGCTCTTGGTGAAATTTTCCAACCTCTGCTTTCTTTACTTCGGCTTTCAGACGTGAAGCATCTAGATGGAGTAATGCACTTTCCTCACTTCTGATGTTAAAATTCAGGCCAAGGGTCTCGGCAGCTTGCTCCGCGGCTTTGTAGAGGAACGCTCCTTCGCCAATCATCTCATGGTTTCTGACCATCTTTAGGAGAGGATCTCTGCCATTCGCAACGATGTAAGCTGTACTCAAAACAATTCGGTTATGAAGACACTGGAGATTCAGAAGTCCGCGTCCGCCTTGACGGCGTGAAATGTATAATCGTGGAACTGACGAATTGATATGCAAGCTTTTATGCATATGCATGATCTTACGCGTGGTGACATCAAGGGCCTTAAGCTCGTTCTTCGTCCATTGAACCACCCCAAACGAGTAGAGTAGAGCCGAGACGGCAAGCATGTTAGTCGCAGATACCTTGTTCAACGCCGACAGATTGGAAGACCAAATCTGTCGAAGAAGATGCTTGTATCTGCTTCGGAGAGACTCCTTCACTGATGATACGTCCTGAATGCGGCTTTGAGGCATGCCCAGGTATGTATAGGTCTCTCCAGTGTTAAGATGTCTAATAACACTTATATCCACAAGCTCAGGGTCCTTGGGAACGCCAGTTATCTTTCCTTTCTTCAAATGAATTTTGGCACACTTGTCCAAACCAAAGTCCATCCCAATCTCTCCTGTGTAGTTCTTGACGATATTTATAGCAGTTTGAAGTTTGCTTTTACCAGCGGCATAGATCTTCAGGTCATCCATATAAAATACATGAGTGACCTTATGCTCACACTGATTAGTGTCGCCACAGAGGTATCCAGGAGAATTTCGTAGTGCGAGAGATAGAGGCAGAAGTGTGATGCAAAAAAGCAAAGGGCTCATACTATCCCCTTGAAAGACGCCCCTCTGGAAGGTGACGTTGTTCGTCGTCAGACGATAATTCCTAGATGAGATGGTAAATCTAGTTTTCCAAAGAGGCATCAGTCTCTCTATGCATCTCACTATGTGTGGATGTACCTTCAAGTTTTCCAACAGACAGATGATAAGTCTATGAGAGGTTGAATTGAAAGCTTTCCGGTAGTCAATCCAGGCCATTGACAGGACGCGCTGATGGACTGCAGCGTCTTGACAGACACACCTGTCAATCAGCAGGTTCTCTCGACAGCCTGCTACACCTTTTTTCGAGCCACGTTGTTCGTACATCTCTCGCCATACAGGCTCAATTCGTCGAACAATCCTGTTGTTTAGGACAGCTGTAAAGATCTTATACAGTGTGGTCAAACAAGTTATTGGCCTGTAATTCTCTGGTTTGGACAAGTTGCCTTTTTTCGGTAGGAGTATAAGTGCGTCCTAACACCAGCCGCTGCGGAATGGGCGTCTCCGATTTTAAATATGAGGTGAATATGCGGGCCAAATGTTGGTGTATAGAAGTAAACTTCTTCCACCAAAAGTTCTTGATACAATCTGGTCCAGCACCGGAAAAATTCTTCGTGCCTCTAAGTGCTTTTTTCACCTCTTCGGCAGTGACTGATGGGCACTCCTCCTCAGATTTTATGAGGCTGTCGCAAAACTCCTTGAAGCGGATGATATTGTCAGTATCTTCTTTCAACTCTAGTGTTTTCGGGATCTTGTACACCTCTCTCCAAAAAGTCTCTACCTCCTTGGGCTTGGGTGGATTTTTTATAAAAACAGGGTGATCACTGACGAGTCGTTATGGGTCAGCGAGAAACTGTTTATTCTCCCTGATCCATCTCTCCCTCTTCTGTATCCTCCTCCTTGCGTCAGATAACAGCCTTATTTTGTCAACAATATGCTGCTTGATTGTCAGCAGCTTGGACTTGTTCAGTGTGTGATTCAAGGTCCTTAGTTCTTGGGCGAACTTTCGAACCCTTTCCGTGAACGGTCTTACAGATGTTATGTAGTCAATCACACATTGAACACGGGACGCATTCTGTCGTGCCCATCCAATTTTCTTGTTCAGTTGATGCAAGCGTCGTCTGGTCTTCTGATCCATCGTCGGTTTCAGCCTTCGATTTGAATCAGCCAAAGCTCTCGCAGCACCATAAACTGAGCAATTGATGGTCCAGAGGTCGGACTCTTGCGAGATATCTCCACGAAGGGAGGCATCCATTTCAGCCAGATCTTGGGGCTTAAGAGGAACTTGCATGTTGATGTTCCTCCTTATACTGAAATTGCGATCGTCTTCCAGAAGGTGCCTGCTTTCTGCGGTTGGTCTTAATGTCGTTTCATCTTCGTCTGCAGCTTGTTCAAGCAGCGGTTGAGAAAGCGCTCCGTGTACATATCCATTTTTCCGGAGGTAGTCGGCTTGATTTCGCAAAGACTGATGCGAAACGTATTGAAGCTCTGGGTGTTTCTGGCACCACAGAGTATGCATACGCGCCATAAAGCCTCCGCAAACATATATATATATATATATATATATGTGTGTGTGTGTGTGTATATATTGGCAACATTAAGCAGACCAGCCTCAGGTCTTTATGCAGTTATGGAATCGTATTTAGGCAAATTGTAGATAAAACGGACACAGGTATTTAACGCACGCTCAAGCTTCAAATTTAAATCGTCGGTCAAATCATCATATACCAAACAATTGTAGTCAAAATGGGGCAAGATTAGACTTTTAACCAAAAGTATCCGAGTGGTGGTAGGAAAAGAGTCCTTATTCCTATATATTTATTGTGAATTCCGTATGTTTTCCTTGTGATACTCTGCACCTCTTCCTTCCAGGACAAGGTACGGTTATGGAAGTATCCCACATCTTTAATCACTTCCGAAAAAGAGATAGTAAGATTCTTGAAAGGAAGGGATGGAAATGACGCCAGTGTTTCAAGCAACGGAGATGAAGCAGGTCCTAAAACAATTGCCTGAGTTTTTCTCGGGTTGAGAGTAAGTCCATTCATCTAGGCTCAGAGAATAACGCGATCGATATTCTCTTGAACTGGAACAAGTGATCTGCTCAGTGAAGAAAGTACTTCCGATGAGTAAATTTTTAAATCGTCAACATATTTGTGGTATCTGCAATATTGAATTTCACTTCCAAGGACATTTGATGACAGAGTTTGACACTCTATTATCTATTGCTAATTTTAGACCCATGGTTACTTTAAGGGAAACAGTAAGGGTGCTATGTTTTGCCCGAAAACCTGATTACATTGGGTCAATGGCCTTAGATATTTCGAGAAATTTGGAAAGTTGCAGGTGAACAATTTTTTATGTGGTTTAGATAGTGTACATAAACTAGAAATTAGCCGGAAGTCTTTCGGGGACGTAGGTTCAGAAATGTTGGGAATTGGGCATATAACAGCCTTTGTCCAGATATCTTGGAAGATCCCGAAAATAAAATCGATTAAATCTTTTTTCAGATCATCAAATTTGACAATCCGGTATTGACGCAGGCTAAGTGGCTGAATACACAAAACTTTATGCAGGAAACAGCACCCTGCTATCCTCTGGATATTCTCTTATTGCACTTATTGTCTGATAAGAAACTTTCTCTTTATGTATCAAAAAAGTAACATTTATTTATCAATTACAAAATGGTTCAGATAGAGGAACAGAAATTGAAAGGGTTTTTAATTGGTGAAGAGGTTTCGGCACACGATAGCCGGTTGGTGATAGATGATAACGGACATCAGGCGTTTGGCAGTCCGGTATTTCCTCGGACGAACGGGATCCCGTTCGAGAGCTTTCCTTGACACAACGGCCATTGGAGGAGGTCGTCGGTAGATTTGGGCCAAAGCCCGTTGTTTCCGAGGTGTCCGCCGGGGTAACGGCTAAGTCCTCGACTTCCTGAGCGAGCGTCGTGAGGGAAGACGAGACTTCGGTTCCTTCCTCTCGCTGAAATCTGTGTCAGGGAGAGGTAGACTCGCCCCGGGCACGTGTAAACATTTTCTTATAGACTCCGCACTGATTGATGGAATGCACGAGAGAGTCACGCGCCGGTCCTTCCTGGTTTTACGTCAAAAAGAGATTCCATGCTGGTCACCTTTTCCGCCGTGATGGCTGGAAGGAAACAAGAGAACTCTGTTTCTCTGTATGGACCGACAGGTATAGGGGCAACTAGGGTCATAGATCCTCTTGACGGATGACCGAGAGGTAAGAGAACATCCCAAAACCTCTTGACAGAGAAACGAGAGATAAAAGAAAAGAGAAATCCCAGATCCTCTTGACAGAGGATGATTCTTCAGCTCCACGTATTTCTGAATCTTCTCAGGGTATCGGAGCTGAATGTTGATATTTAAGGAAACGCCCATGGCAATAATCCTGACACGTTGGTCCAGTTTGTTCCATCGGAGGAGATGATTCCTTGAACCCTTTCAATATGATTCAGGAAATGATCATTCTCTAATACTCTTTCTCTACAGTGCTCGTAATAAGGCTTGCGCTCTTCTAGCAAGCCAAGATTCAACCCATCAATTATGTGCTCAATTGTCTAATTTGGATTTTCACAGACGCGGCAATTGTCAATAACCGCATCAGTACCAAGGACGTTCTTCTGGTAGTTCCTCGTGTGGATTACCTCATCGTAGATGGCAATAAGGAACCCTTTCTTCCATGTAAAGAGGGCTCCCCTGCCTTAGCTACAGGCTTAGAGTGTCTATATCTACACAAAGAAGATCAAAAGTATTACGCTTATTGTTTTATATTCGTAATACTTGAAGGGCCCCAAATCAGTAGCTGCAAGGTTGAGTGGGATATACAGGTCTACTCTAAAGATGTAGACGTAAAGCGGGATTTTTGTCGTGTTTTGCAATTATTTTTGTAGCAGTGTAACCCCAGAGTCAAACAGCTGCCGAACATCCATCTAAGCTTGCGCAGCAGGACTATTCTCTTCACAGCCGTCATCTCGTGATGCATTCTTTATTCAGTTATTTTCACGTGGATGGTTAGTGGCTTTGGCGATGTTTGTAGCACTGAGACCAGTTTTTAGGATCGAACCCAGATGCTACGAAAGAGAAGTCGACTGAGTCAGATCCTGATCGTCCGCTTTTAGTACAGTGATCACCTTTTCATGATATAGATGATGTTTCTTGCATTTATCTATTTAGAGTCATCCTGATGTCATTGGAAAACTTATTGAGTGAACCTGACTTTATATCAACAAACGTAACCTGCAAATTTGAGGACGCTATTTTTTTGGACCATTGCAATTACTTGTAAGAAACTCTAAAAGGGAGAACGCTTTTCATTAAATGTTGCATACAATTGACAGAAGTTTCCTTATCATAGCGAGAAAATTCCGGAAAATTCAATATGAATGACACAATTTTTCCCAATTACTCACAATTTTTTGAAATGGGAAGATTTGTAGAATTTAAATTTTGTTTTTATAATAAAATTCGACTATTTTTTTTATTATAAATTGAGGAAGTATCGTCAACGTAACGGCACAAAAATTCCGGTTTAACCTTTGATTTTGTTAAACATTTTAGTTTCCAGATTTTCCATAAAGGTGTTGGCTATTACCGGTGAAATTGGAGATCCCATCGCTGCTCCTGAGGTTTGTTTGTAGAATTGGTTATTGAAAGAGAACTAGGTATTAGTAAGACAGTGTTGTATCAAAGGTGTGGGATTGGAGGGGAAGCTTGGAAAGGATTTAATAATATCGATTGTATCAGAGATTGCTACTTTCGTAAAGAGAGATACTACGTCGAAACTTACTAGGATGTCTTGGGGTTGAATGTAGATCTGTGGTATCTTTCTTATGAAGTCAAGAGTTTTGTACATGTGTGATAGAATTTCCTTTGAAGGGATTTAGTTTTTTGACGAGAAAGTGTGCTAGGTTGTAAACTGGTGAGTTTATTGCGCTGACGGCAATATTTATAGTTTCGCACGCGATTGAAACCTGAAAAAGCTTTTGAATTTTTTATTTTAATTTATCATAATGAATCATCGCGAAATCATCAAATCTATTATTGAAGAACTCTACGGGGAGAGTTTTCTTACTAAAACCAATTTTCTTACTAAATACAAATCAATTCTACATAAAACAAGTTTGCTTCTCTTGATAGAAAGAGTACAGCATACTAAATTTGCCTTGTACACTACCTCCAAGAAACTAATAAAACTTCACCTTTTTCTATCAAACCCTCTCAGATTTGACATTTGGTCTACATTGGACAACATATCAGTTGACCAATCCCAATGCATTACCGACTTTTGCACTCAGAAACCAAAAATTAAATTTGACAAATTACTTCCAGTAAAGCACGCACCATTAAGAAACACAGTAAAAAATATCTCTAACCATCCTCTCAGCAATTAAATGATTTCAGCCTTATCTATAGGACATAACTTTGTAGTAGCTCCCTCCAAAATCCCGAAAGAAGAACTTATCAGTAATTTGGAATCCATAATACATACCCTTCCACCCAAAAAAAGCGAATGTCATACGGCGTAAGGCGGCCAACAACTTACGACAAGCCTAACCTCCATCCTCAAACTTAACGAAACAAGCAAAAAAAGCAATTGAAGAACTCAATCAGAATGAAGACTTTATAATAGTCAGCAAAACAAAAACGCTTCTAAAAGACTCAAAACTTGACAGCGAAACAATATCTAAATTATTACCTACTAATTCCATCTCTTTAAAAGGAGGGTACCGAAAATTGGCCCCTCGTCCCCACTAATGACACTGGTACCAAATGAAAGCTTTTTTTTGAGTAGATCAAATTTTACAATGGACACAACGTTGTAGAATCTAGCCTTCATACTGTTTCCTGCGATTCAATTTCAAAACTTACACTAAGAGTAAAAGTAATATGTGGGGCAGAATACGTCAAGTGTCCCCACCTAAAATGATTCTTTCTCTTTTATGATATTGAAACTTGGCTGAATTGGAATCCTAGTGGACGTTTATTAATTCAGTAAACCATAGGTCCATTTATCAAGCGGTTGTCAATATACAAGAGCCTTAAGTTTTTACATTTTCAGGGGCTTTTTCACCTTCACGTTAGTGTAACTTGTTTTAGGAATATACGATCGTACATTCGAAATGAAAACAAAAAAACTGTTATGATAGACTAAAAGTACATGAAAAGAGCTTGTCAAAACACCTTAATAAAAGTACAATCGTATATTCCTAAAAGGAGTTACACTAACGTGAAGTTTATCAAGCACCTGAAAATGTAAAAACTTCAGGCTCATGTATATTGACAACCGCTTGATAAATGGACCTACGGTCTGGTGAATTAATACACGTCCACTAGGACTATAATTCAGCCAAGTTTCAACACTATAAAAGGGAAACAATCATTTTATGTGGGGACACTTGACGCATTCTGGCCCACATATTACATTTACTCTTAGTGTGAGTTTTTACATTGAATGGCAAGAAAACAGTATGAATTCAAAATTCTACAACGTTGTGCCCAGTGCAAAGTTTGATCTATTCAACAAGAGCTTTTATTTGGTACCAGTCTCATTAGTGGGGACGAGGGGGCCAAATTCCCATTATTCTCGGTACCCTCCTTTACGGACTGCCAAAAATCCACAAAAACAACATTCCACTCAGACCGATCGTCAGCGCAATGAACTCACCAACTTACAACATAGCACGCTTTCTCACCAAAAAACTAAATTTTTTCACAGGAAATTCTATCACACACGTACAAAAGTCTTGACTTCATCAGAAAGATACAACAGATTCACATTCAACCCCAAGACATTCTACTAAGTTTCGACGTAGTATCTCTCTTTACGAAAGTATCAATCTGTGATACAATCGATATTATTAAATCCTTTGCAAGCTTCCCCTCCAATATCACACCGTTGATAGAACACTGTCTCACTAATACCTACTTCGCCTTCAATAACCGATTCTACGAACAAACCTCAGGAGCAGCAATGGGATCTCCAATCTCACCTGTAATAGCCAACATCTTCATGGAAAATCTAGAAACTAAAATCTTTAACAAATCCAAGATTAAACCTTAATTTTGATGCCGTTACGTTGACGATACTTTTGCCATCTGGAGACATGGACTAGATGAACTACACAAGTTCTTCAATTTTATCAATCAGTTACACCCTAATATCAAGTTCACCATGGAAATTGAACAAAACGGAAAATTGCCTTTCTTGGACCCACTAGTTTACAAAAGATCTGATAAAACATTAGGACATGAAGTTTACAGAAAACCTACCCATACAAACAGATACCTCTATGCCTCCTATCACCACCCCCCATCTCAAAAGCAATCGGTCATCAACTCCCTTGTATGTTAAACAAATCCTGGTACAAGACGATTACACAAACAAACAAATTAATGCAGCAATAAGAAAATACACTCAAGAAAACAAGTCAACACAACCTACTAAATAAAGAGAGAGAAAAACGACCACCATCCTACCATAGATTCAAGGTATTACAGAACAAATAGGAAGCATCCTCAACAAGCACAACGTCGAAACTATATTCAAGCCACCTGCGAAAATAGGACAACTTCTAAACAACCATAAAGATAAAGAGGCACCTTTCAGTGATCCGGGAGTATATGAAATCCCTTTTTCTTGTGGCAAAGTCTATATTGGAGAAACCGAGAGGGCTGTGAGCCAACGTGTAAAAGAACATGAGAGTAAAGTCAGGCTAAAACATTTCACGCAATCAGCATCAGCTGGGAATCATATCGAAACAGGACATAGCATCTTATTTGACAAAACAACCATCATCGCAAAAATGTACAATATTTTTCCAAGAAAACATCGAGAAGCAATCGAAATCTTAAAACACCATAATAACATCAATAGGGACGATGGATATAATACCAATCCGATTTGGCTTTCTTTCCTCCAATGGTTTTAAAAAAAGACTTGATTGGCCAATCAAGTTCGAACAGAGCCCACCATGGGGTGCTCTGGCCAATCACAGGCATCGTAGAGAATACATATATAAGAACAACATAACCTGGAACTTCAGTTTCAGGTCAGCCCTGAAGAAGTGAACTGCAATGTTCACGAAGCGTCGGCAACATTCATAGTTTCGCACACGATTGAAACCGGAAAAAGCTATAAAATTTAAATTATCATAATGAATCATCGTGAAAGCATTAAATCTATTATTTTTTTATTAGAATTCTCTATGAGGCTCCATTTACCGCGTTTTCTGGATATACTTGTCACATAAATGTATTAAATTATTTTGTTTTTATATCAAAATTGTATTCTTAAAGTTAAAGGATAAGAAGATTATCACATTTATGTTCATGCTGAAATTTAGCACAAACGGTGAATTTGGCTAGTTCTTTTAAAAATGTAAGCTAGACTTTACATATTGATCCTGTAATATGACAAATTTCACTTCACAACTTTACACATTAAAGGTTTTCCATATTTTTCAAGACGAATACCTCATATAGTCCAAGAGCTAGCTACAAAAAACGTCTCGATTCGGTGCCCAAGATCAAAGCTCGAAAGTTGTAAGAAAAACATTTGTACATCATGAAATGGCACCTCTGCCAGTTTGCAACCTTTGCGTATGAAAATGGCAGCCGGTTTTCCACGACGGAAAAATTGTCAAAAAAATCGATTTGGTGGCCGCGTCAAATTTGTGTAGAAACATTCTTCAGGTTTTCAACTAAGAGCGGTCAAACAATGGCAGAAGTCCAGTCGCTTGGAAAACCCTTGGCAGAAGCGATTGAAAAATCCGGAAAAACCCTCCCAAAAAATTGATATGGTTCCCGCGCCTACCTTTTTTCCCAACATTCTTCAGACCTTAACTAAGAGCTGTGTGTAATGGCAGAACTTTAGCATAATGCAAAACCTCGGGAAAATTAATTTAGTCGGAAAATGCCATTACACACAGCTCTTAGTTAAGGTCTGAAGAATGTTGGGAAAAAAGGTAGGCGCGGGAACCATATCAATTTTTTGGGGGGGTTTTTCCGGTTTTTTCAATCGCTTCTGCCAAGGGTTTTCCAAGCGACTGGACTTCTGCCATTGTTTGACCGCTCATAGTTGAAACCTGAAGAATGTTTCTAAACAAATTTGACGCGGCCACCAAATCGATATTTTTGACAAATTTTCCGTCGTGGAAAACCGGCTGCCATTTTCATAAGCAAAGGTTGCTAACTGGCAGAGGTGCTATTTCATGATGTACACATGTTTTTCTTACAACTTTCGAGCTTTGATCTTGGGCACCGAATCGAGTCGTTTTTTGTAGCTAGCTCTCCGACTAATAGAACAATCTTTTTGGTAGAAAATTCATATGTTTGGTTGAAAATTTAACTATTTCGTTGAGAATTTATTTTACTAGCTTAAAAACTTATTTCTCTAACTGAGAATTAAGCTATTATATTTTTTGTTGAAAATTTGTCTTTGTTTGGTAGAAAAATTATCTTTTTGTCCGACCCCCCTTGAAAACGCGCCATTGCATGCACGTTAAGCAGACGTGAAGTGGCTGCTTCTGGCCCAGTGACGTTTGCGCATGCTCACTCCGTCGCCGGGCAAGAAAAAACTTTACGCCCGCTACCCATGAAAGTTTACGCCCGCTACACATACGCTGCACTGAGCGAAAATGTTTTAATGATTGAAGTTTTGTTTTTAGGGTTTCACCCCCCGGGGGGGGGGGGGGGGCAACAGAGCATAAACGGCAATTTTTTTCCAAAAAATTTTTTTCAACAAATTTTTTTTTCAAACATTTTTTTTTCACCAAATTTTTTTTTTTAATTTTTTTTACAAAAATTTTTTTTCCAAATTTTTTTTCCACCAAATTTTTTTTTCAGCAATTTTTTTCATAAAAATTTGTTTCCAAAAATTTTTGTACACAAAATTTTTTCACACAACTTTTTCAGAATATTTTTTTTCAAACATTTTTTTTTTCAAATTTTTTTTCCATTTTTTTTCAAAAACTCCACTCTATGCAATATAAAATTAGTATTATTCGTTACCACCTCCTAACAACTTTTTCGGACGGGCGTTGCAAAAAATAGCGTGTGATACACATGCGCCTATAGGCATGTGATTGCATCATTCGCCTGCGGCTTATGCTGCAAAATTCACATGCTTGTTTTCAAGGAGGGTAGGACAAAAAGTATAGTGTGTATCAAGGGCGTACGGCTATTTTGCCTCCTTTACGCCCTTGATACACAATGTACTATTTTGGTTGAAACTTCATTTCTTCGGTTCAAAATTATATTTTTTTAAATTAAAAATTAATTTTTTTAATTAAAAATTTGACTATTCCATTCCATAGAAATTTTTCTTTTTGATAAAAAATTAATCTTTTTAATTAAAATTTCATTCACTTGTTTGAAAATTAGTTTTTTGATTGAAAATTAATTTTTTTCAACTAAAAATCATCTACTCGATTATTAATCTTTTTGGTTGAAAATTCATCTGTTTGGTTGAAAATTCAACTATTTCGTTAAAAATTTATTTTATTTGTTAAAAAACGCATTTCTCTAACTTGCAATTAAACTATTCAATTTTTGTTGAATGGCCAACAGCCATACCACGCTGAAAAAAAACAGTTTTCGTTAGATCACTGAAGTTAAGCAGTGTTGGGCGCGGTTAGTACTTGGATGGGTTGAAAGTTTTTTTTTGTGTTGATTTTTTTATACTAAAAATGTAGCTATTCCACTTTTGCTTTAATTGATCTTCTTCAGTTGGAAATTCAATTATTTTGGTATAAAATGCATCATTCTTTTGTGTTGTGAATTCAACTTTTTTCAAATTCGTCTTTACAACTTGAAAACGTAACATTTGGGTGATATATTTTTTGTTCATTATTGATGGAAAAATCTTTCTTGGTTGAAAACTGAACTCTTTAGTTGAGAATTCGTCTTTTCTGGTTTAATTAAATAGTTTTCACTTAAAATAAAAATATTTTTTGGGGAAATATCAACTACTACACTTTTAAGGGAGAATTCATTTTTTTATTTACGATTTATCAGTTTTGTTGAAAATTTAACTATTTTGTTGAAAAATCTCTTTTTCTTAAGTTAATTATTTCAACTAAAAACGTAATAACAAAATTCCACATTAATAAATGTTAATTTTTTGTCAGTTCTATCATGCACACAGATGTGACATTCTTTGTCACTGCCCTCCAACTAAAACTGAATTCTTAATTATGTGTGTGAATTTTGTAAAATTCCTTCCTTCGAGTTTTTCAAATTACCCAATCGGCATGGAGGTAAAGCGACAACAATGTTTTCGAGATTTTCGTGACACACCTATTTTTTAGAGCAAGATTTAATTACTCTGTGATGTAGACAATTTTGGGTAATAAATCTGTTAATGCTGTATTTTCAATTTTTGATCTAATTAGTGATTTTATTTAATTACTTTTGCACCAGTTTATTAATATACAACTGGTAGAAAAAGAAACACCAGATATGTTAAAGAAGACAGAATTTCTCGAAAATCTAAAAAATGTAATATTGTAGCTGTAATAGAACTGAATTTATGTCCGTCTGAAAAAGATTGATGCATCTGACGTGAAAAATTTGTACTTTTGAGAATAAATAAGTAAATATTTGTGTATAATACCCTAAAGTCAGCCTGTGGGCTGAGGACGACTCAAAGATTAATTGATATTAGGGAGTTATATGGATTATATATCATATATCAGAGGGTCAGGTTGAGTTCGGGTTAGCAAACATTCTTCATACCACTGCTTACCTTACGGATTCCTTGAGTCATAGCTGCACACACCATCGTGTCGGATGTTCCTTTTCCGACTTCCAGCCAATGTAACATAATTCCTACATCAATGACAGGGCATCCTAATTTTGGACCATGCATAAGAGCAGCATCAACTCCGTTTTTTAGAGCACTTAACACTCTAGGATGTATTTTTGAAAGGTTCGACGCACACTCTTTCTCCTGATCAAAAATTAAATTTTCTTTTCCTTTATAAACAGGTATTACGGAGAGTATAACTTTTACTGTTTGTTTACTCGTGCCGATCTTGTGATCGAGCACGTATGTGTCCTTACACAACTTATCTATAGTCTCCTTGTAAGCGATTCGCAATGCTCCTAGTTCAACGTCTACTTTATAGTCTTTTCTAATAATTTCTTTGATGATTTCCATATGTAGCTCACCCATTCCTCCCAATACAATCTGTCCGGTCTCATCATCCTGTGTTACCTGTATTTAAAGAGGTAATATTATATTATTATTAAGGATCTCTAGTTCATGCAAAGCTCATAATCGCATAATACCTCAAAATTAAGTATAAGTAAGAACTTCCATGTTATATAAAGTTTCCATGTCAAATATACTCGATATACCGTCGAATTAAAAAACATAATTTTATTTCCATTGCACAATTTTCGAATTTTTGCACAACAGCGTATAATTTCATAGTTTTAGTGAAACCTGTGTGCCTGGAAAGCGAGAAGAAAGTTGCCTTTTACAACACACGAGCGCCAAAGCAATCTTCACGCCTGGGCACATCGCACATTTTATTACTTTTTTTCTAGAGACAGCAGAAACGAGGTCGAATAAACTCTCTTCACGCTGGGCAGTCAGCTTTTTTCGCAAAAATCAGTGCCATCGGACGTGATCAATGGTTAACGAATGATGTACTGTCGGTCCCTGGCGGACCGGCCGAACGCAAACATTACGCTACAGCGTAACGG
>CAKNXH010058072.1:93356-111819 GCA_932178445.1 Andricus quercusramuli | reverse complement strand
CCTCTTCCTCATCTTACCACTTATGGAGCTTGATTTTTTCCATGAATTTTTGTTTAATTCTTTTAAAAACTTAAATTTGTTTAAAAAACTTATAAATTTATACTTTTGAAAATTTTAATAATTTATTTGACTTATTTGAAGTCTTAAACAAATTTAAGTTTCTAAAAGAATTAAACAAAAATGCATGGAAGAAATGAAGCTCCACAAGTGATAAGATGAGGAAGAGGATTTTATAATAATACTAAGATGAATTGACGAACTTTGAAATTTAATCTACGTCCTGAAGAGGAAAACGACTCATTTTTTCGAAACGTTGGCAGAGAGAAAGGATTTTTAACATCTAAATCTACTTTTGGTCTGAAGTATGTCAATTTTTTACCATCTTCATATATTATTTTTGGAAACAATCAAATATTTATAAAGCAGATTGTTATATCTTGTAGTCTTAAGAAATAAGAATATTCTCTCCTTTTTCAGTTCTGAACTTTTTTTAAATAAAAGATTTGGACAAAGCAAACATTTTTTAGATAACAATTGAAACTTTTGTTACCCTATTGTTAAAAGTATAGGAAATATGATTTTTTTTTGTTTTGGTAAAAATATCTATTCTTCTACTCAGGAGCCGTGTATAAATTACGTGAAGAAATTAATTACTTCACAATCATTATTAATCGGAAAATTCCACGTGTAGGTTAATAAATATCAATTTTGTCGAATAAATACGTCCAAATTATACAAATAATTTTAAAAGTTGAAACCCTGAAGTATATTGTATATCATATTTTACTGGAGAAGTAAGAGAAGAAATGTATTTCTTGTTTATTAGTTCGTTATTTAATATTATAGGATTTTGTTATTGTTATACTTTTAATGTTTTTGAATGTTGTGCGAGAATCGCAATTTTGATTTTTGTAAAGTGTTTGAATGAAACAATTTCTGCACTTGAGCTCTCGAGTTCAACCTCGCCGAACGCTCGAAAACGCTAAAAGCGTCACCCCGGGTCTCAAGGAATGGGAATTTTCAAATTCACAAAATTAATTTTTTAGATATAGGCTTCTATATTTTGACAAGGCATATTTTGAATTCTTATGTCCTAAAATTAGTTTTGAGTATAAAAATTAAAGACTGAAGAGAAATTTTTTTTTCATAATATTCAATAAGTGATTACAACATAAATCATCACAACTCGTACAAATTTTATTGAAACTGTTTGAAATTGAGTACACATACAAAGTATACTCAGCGAATGCCTGCAAAATAATAAAAAGTTGAAAATGACCTTTTGTTTAATAATATCCAATTGAAAATTAAGGCCGGTCGGTAACCACATTTTCCTACTTTCGAAGACAAAAAGTATCGAGGCCACTTCATACTAAAAACAACCTCCAGCAAGAAAGTTTTTCTATATAGTTCAAAGAAAATACCTGGAATATTTCAGATAAATTAATCAAAAGTTGACTGAAATATTTACTTTGAAAATAGTACGAGAGTCGGGTGAGTTATTGGAGTCGAGACCTCAACTGTACCTACGATAATGATAAAATGTTTTTTTATTTATAAGTTAAAAAAAAAAAAGTTTTACCTACATTATTCTGATTTTTTCCAAGACTGCAGAAAGATAAGTATGAGAGTAGCGAATGTATAAGTACAAAATCAAATAATGTAAAAAATGCCTATACATTTTATTATAATTCTAAGAAAACAATTATTGTATGCGAAGGATATTACTTGTACATTTTTATTTGTGTATTTATTAATAAGTTCATGTGTTGGTGATGATTACAATTTAAAAGCAAATAATATTCAATAAATGCTCACATATTGTAATAATAATGACTATTGTAATTAATCATTCTAAAAAAAGAATTATTCGTCTGGGCGGATCAAATAATTTTTAATGGGTTCGTTTTAAAAAAAAAGTTCGTTTTTTCAATTTCAACTTGAAATATCAAAATACAAAGTTTCAAATGAAAAACGTATCGGTGGATATTTCCATTCACGAAAATATTGGAAGAAAGTTAATAACCAGAATATAGTTCGGAGAGACCAGTCCAGGTATAAGGGTTCTAAATTTTTTGCAGTTCGACTCATGTACACGGCACACTCTCTTAACCTACACCACTCACACACTTAAAGCGTAAAAGCACTGGTTCGTGGCACTAGCGCCTCCGCGTTGCTGGTTCCCTAACTAAGCCTTCCCCTGCCGTCACGCTCCCCTTAGCGTGCTTCAAGCTGCCCATTGCATTGTCGCCTCTATACCTATCTTCCCTCTACGATACCACTCCTTACTATTCCTTCGTGGACACGAGGCACGAGCAGACAGCCAGTTTCGAGCTGGAAGCCGCGCGCGCATGTGGGTACTTGGACTTGGGCTAAAGAGTAGGGGGTAAAGGTGTGTGAAAGATCGGCTCGTTTATTTACTTAGTCAATTTAAGTGTGTCCAAAAATCGCAAATTTTGGAAAGTGGAATGTGCTTTTGGAAATTCTTGTTCCTTCACAGAAGAAAAGAAAATCCGTACAAAGATGTAATTCAATCGGATGAAATCGTGCATTCCCTAATCGAGGTCAAATTCGGCGACTTTAGGACCACTCTATTAGCCATGCATGTGACATCAGGCAGAAGCGGATGTGATATATGATAAGCTTTTAGAAATGTCGTTAAAAATTTTCCTAAAGAACAAAATTTCTCGAAATGCCTGTTCAATAATAACTTATTGTACTTTAATATTTGTTTGTACCACACTGAAAGCATGTTGTTGAAATGAGGATAAAAATTCTTCCAATTCTAAGTGTATCATATGGTAATGTAATATTTCTTTACCTTTCTAAAAATTAAGCGAAAATAAAAAATAAGAATATCAGTTTCATCTAAGGAATTAAATATAGGTTAATATTCTATCAATTTTTACAAACAGGTTTTGAACCTTTTCGTACAATTTTTTAATAACTCCAATTTTTGAATTTGTGGTCAGCGATTTCAAAAACCTTTGCTGGTGAATTACTCAAATACAAATCATACCCATCTTTTAAGCGCTTTAAAGTTAAAAAAAAATTCGTACTTGGAGACAAATCAAATCGGAGCACAGTGGGACAAAAAAAAATGCCTCTGGAGAAGTCAATTTTCATCCGATTTGCAACTTTTTTTTATAAATCAAAGTGTTCAGTTTTTTAGGAATTGTATTGAAATTTCGTTATTTAACGAAGATAATAAAAAAGAATTTGTTTTTCAAAGCTGTCATTTAGGGCCGAAGTAGCAGTATCAATCAAATAAGAATATTTTTCAAATTCTTATAAACAAATTAGTAGACAAAAGTTGTATCTTATTTAGTCGCGATATTTAAATATATTGGACTTATATATTATAAAACGAATAGAAATTAAATGTGTAAGTGAAAACTTGAAAATTGTATAAATTAAACATCATTCCTTAATTGTTTATAACAAATTTAATGAACTACCCTAATTTAGCGTTTTTTCCATATATAGGTTCAGTTTCTTTCAGCCAATCAACTATAAATATTACTCCAATGCTCTTTTGCTGTGATATTTTCCAATGAGACAACAATTATATATCACTTAAACAAATTCTTTATTTGGACTTTTTTCCGGTGAATAAGTTTAGTTTTTGCAGCATAAGTAGCTAATAGTATATTGTATTGTTGTCAGTCTTTTTTATTAGATAACAATTGTATATTGTTTAGGAAAGTTTAATTTAAACAAATGCATAATTTGTCCATTTATTAGAATAGAAGTTTTTTTTCTCTCTAAAAATGACAGCAGGACGCATCGGTACGCATTCCATTTTTAAAGTAAACATTATTTGACTTCCATTTCCACTTTGAAAAATTCAGGGACCCGACCGAAACTTTCGTTTCATTTTGATAGCAGATAAAGATATACTAAAAAATCTCTCGTTTCTATCAATAACGAAATGGAACGAAAGTTTCATTGCCTCCCTGAGAAAATAGGTACAAAAATATATTTAAATATCGCGAATGAAGAAAATGTAACTTTTGGTTACGAATTTGTTCACAAACATTTGAAAAACATAAATAATATAGCTCGAGATAAAAAAGAACACTGTTGTGCTCAAAACGTAATTTCAAACCTTCTCAACCTGTAACTCTGAAGCAGAGCTCTCGAATGCGTGAATTACTCTTGAAGAAACTTTTGAAAAAGCTTGCTGACTACAAAAATATTATAAGCATACATGAACATGATTATGTTCATGAAAACTTCAGCTCTGCTTTTTGAACTGAATATAGTTACAAAATTATTACTTGTGAAATAAAAAAGAAGTTTCGTTGGGAAAGCCTCAGTTCTACACCGCTAGATTGTAAACGTGTAATTTTGCCAATAGATTTACGAAGCAAAATGAATGGATTGTGATAGTTTTCAATTTTTTCGCTACATGATTGAAAGTTTGAATACAAGAGAAAATTATTGACATCACGAAATTATTTCGAATTTGCAGGCAAAAATATTGTGCAATTTTTTTGCAAGAGAAAATTATTGACAACAAATTACTATTTTTTTTCGAAGTTGCTGTCAAAATTACTTGCATTTGAAAAAATGGAAAGCAGATAATTTTGACAGCAAATTCAGCGAGCTGCATCAAATATGAAATTATTAACTACGCCAATTTTTTTTATTCATATGGAGATAATTTTGACAATGAAACTCTTTTTTATTTTAGAAGTAACAATTTTGTAACTATATTCAGTTCAGAAAGCAGAGCTGAAGTTTTCATGAACATAATCATGTTCATGTATGCTCACCATATTTTTGTAATCAGCAAGCTCTGTCAAAAGTTTCTCCAAGAGTAACTAGCGCATTCGAGAGCTCTGCTTCAGAGTTACGACGGTGGTGGCGCTGACGTTTGAGCATCCATCTCGTTTATGGCGATTGGTATCTCTGGCCGCGATTTTGCCCGCGATTTTCAAACGGTAAAAGTCTATTTTCACATTCTCATCGGAACGAAAAGTTATTGGTTTTATGTGAAAACCGACTTTTGCGGATTTCATACAATTTCGACGTTTTCGGAATCACTGATTGAGAAAAAGTAAATTTTACTTCGGTGTCTGCCTGTTGCTGTAATCGTCTGTTAAAAATTGTCCGATTGTATTGCCCTTTGGCACACTGTTTTAAGGCCTGACAAGAGAGGACGAGTTTGTGAATCAGCTAATCTGGATCCAAATTTTCAAAATTTCTGACACCATTTTCTTCAAGATTCAGAAATGATATGTACGGTTTTTCGTGGTACTCAGGAAGTACCACAATTTATCTAAATGACTTTTTCCGTTAAAAAGAAAGTTATGAGAGTTATAGCATTTACAAAATTCAAAAAAAGAAATGAAAATGCAAATTTCAAGCCAAACAATGCACGATATGGAAAAATTAAGAAAAGTTGATTCTTAAAAGCCCTTCAAGATTGTGATAACAACTTTTGGAATTTTCTTAAAAAATCGAAAATTCCAATTTTGGCCCAAATAACGCGAGATGCGAATAAATCAAAATTGTTGCTTTTGAGAAGACCTATAAGCTTTTCTGTGAACATTTCTTGGTAGGAAGCATTTTTCGTTTTTAAGTATGAAAAATCGTATTGGAATACTTTTATTTAAATTTTTGAGTCGAACGACGCGAGATAAGAAAAAAAGTCAAAATAGTAGAATTTGTGTTTTTAAAAAGTCAGATAAAATTGCTATTGAACATTTCTTTATAGGGCCAATCGTAAATCATCAAGGTAATTTTTTAATCATATCTTTAACTATTTATTTGTATATATTATACGGTGAGCGCAGAAAATCGAGCGCGAATATTATGATGAGAATGTATTCTTTAAGGCCGATACAGCCTAAGTAAATGAACCTTTTTTATTTAAAATCAAAAAAATATTTAGTAATTTGTACATGAAGAACCTATAACACCGAGTGCGACGAACGAATGGCGAGCGCTGAGCGTGCTCAACTGTTGAATCCATGCATGTACTCGAAATTGAATAAATAAAGATGTTTACAAAGAAGGAGTGACAAGGTTAAAAATTACGTTTCAAGTAGACCAATATTTTCATTTTATTTTGATAAATACCTGATATTGATTGCTAATATCTGAAATTACATTGATGATTGGATCGAAATTATTTTATATAACTGGTAATAACGAGCTGGAACAAAAGTTTCCGTCGGGTCCCTGATATTTGCGAAGTGGAAAAGGAAGACAAATTATGTTAGCTTTAAAAAACGAATAAGTGCCAATGCTTCCTACTGTAATTTTTGGGAAAAAGAAACTTATATTCTAATAAATTTCAAGACTATTTTGAACGACATTTCTGAAAGCTTATTATCACTTCCGCTTCCGACTAGTGTGCCATGCATGGATATTAGGATGGTAAATTATGGTAAATTTAATACTATCGTATAACTTCATAGTGATACTGTATAAATTGTTTTTATTTTTTTTTATTTGAATATAGATAGGAAAAGGACTCAATAAACAATTAGATAATTTATGCGGTACCAGTGAATTTGGATAAAAAATATCTTATGAGTCGTGGTACACTCAAAGTCTTAATTATGAGAAGAAAAAGTAAATTATGTAAGAAAAGTCTCTAAAAATTGTTGTCTATAAAATTACACAACAATAATGAATTTGCCATAAAAATTTAGGCTAATTTGCCCTAAACATCTGTTTGTAAGTATGCAAACCGCGCAGAAAGTTAGAGTTTCATGTTAGACCCTTGACCTAGATCTGAAAGTGCACTATTTCATTTGTTTGGATTACAATTTGTAGAGATTTTCGTTTTCTTCCTTAAAGAAATAAGAATTTTCTACAGCACATTCCACTCTTAAAACTTGGGGATTTTTGGACCAACTTAAATTGGCCAAGTTAAAAATCTGCATAATTTAATTATTTAAATTGCTGGTTACATGTAGGACAACGCCTACGCAGATTTGTATTAAATTGCATTTTTTGCAAAGGCATAGCTACTCGCACGGACTGTGGTGTGACGAGCTACTTGAGTCAGACAGTCAGTAAAATCACATCTACACAAAATGAACCATTTTACAAATGAGAACCTTAGCTCAAGTTATGTTATGTTAACTGAAATTATTCTAAGAAGTTTCTTTTCTTTCTCCCAAAGATTTCAAAGATGTCAATTTATTACAAAAGGTATAACGAATTTTAGGAGCATCAATAATTTTTTCATAGATCTCAAAAAACTAGAAATAGTTCAAAGTTTGAAAGATTTCACCAAAATTCTTTAAGATTTCAAATAAATATCGGAAAAAAATCGCAAAAAGTTTTTAAAAAAGATTTCCAGCGAATTAAAATGATTTTACAAGAATTCAAAAAGCTTTCAAAGATCTCCATCTATTCCAGAAGAATTTCAAAGGTTTAAAGGATTTTCACAAAGATTTATCAAAAATATTGAATAAAATTTCAATGATGTCAAATCGTTTCAAAATGTTTAAATATTTGGAGAGGAATATAACAAGATTTCACAAATGTTTAGGGAATTTAAAGAATTTTCAAAGATATCAGAAGATTCCACGAGAATTCATCGAAGATTTCACATTATTTCAAGCGGTTGCAAAGATTTCAATGCAATTCCCAAAGATAAAAATTCATGAATTAGTTTTTGTAACTGACGTACTATGTGTAATTTAATTGTTCTTTGGTTAACGTTCAGTAATGTCAAGAAACATTTTTTGATTGAATTAAAAATTAGAGATAAAGTCAAATCGTTAAATTTAATATAAATTATGACGGAAAGATGGTAAAATTTCTAAATTGTTATACAAATCTTTCTTTGAATGGACAATTGTTGTTTGGTTGGCATTGGTAATTGTGTATATTTAGAACTGATTTGACTCAAAAGTGTTTATAAAAGATTTTGTGGGATTAAAAGTATTTAACAAAGATCTAAAAATATTCAAAAGGTTTCAAATTCTTTTAGGAGAATTCACAAAAAATTCTCAAAATATTCAAACATTTAGTGATTTTAAAGCTTTAAAGATTTAAACGAAAATTCTTTAAAATATTTCATAAGGTTTAAAAAGGGTTTAGGAGGAATTTCGCAAAGACTTAACAATATTAAAATAATTGAATTATGTCGAAATATGACAAAATCTTGCAAATATTTGAAGAGAACAAATGACTAGAGTTCAATTTGAATTACGTAGACTCGTGTGATTGTGCCCGAATTTACTTGAAGACTCAACGATGTACTCCAATTTACTAAAGCTAATTTGAATTTACTGAAATATGTACTTTAATTTCAATTGAATGGCGTTTAGGGCGCCGTCACATGAAGGCAGATTAGTAGAATAGTTGAATAGTGTTGACCAATGAGGTGACTGCTAGAGCATGTGTAGGCACCTCATTGGTCAAAACTGTTCCACTATTCTGCTAATCTACCTCCATGGGTCTGCCCCCTCAGTCCTAAAATATCTTTGCCTAAAGCCTAAAGGTCCTAAATATTATTTTCGTCACGCATGCACGAAATATGCTATACTTGAGGGCCGGTCCACAATGAGAGTCGTAAGCGTCGACGTTCGAACGCATATGCGCATCTAACGTCATAGGTTCGTGGTTACCAACGGTCGAAGCGAGAAAATGAAAAATGCGAAACGGCAAAACTGCTCGGATAGTTGGCAACAACGTGCGAATGACGTCAAATACGCATATACGTTCGAACGTCAACGTTTACGACTCTCATTGTGGACCGACCCTCACAGAGTTCTCCGTTCGCTGTGAAGTATGGCCCCGTGCATTCACAATGAAAAATAGTGTATGCAACTCACGAGCAGGGTTGCGAAGTGACGCGTCACTCGAGGTTTTCTACGTAAATTACCTAAATGAAGTTGTCTGTTTTCAACTTTTGAATTTCCTAGCACGTGACATAACCTTACCAAACCTTAATTAATTCAAGAATTCTAGTAATTGGATCAATAAACGATTAAAATTATGAGAAAGAAGGCTAAATGCCTATTTTGCGATAGAGCATTGACGAACAGTGGTTATGACCGCCTTCCAGTTCAAAGTTATGTGAATAGTGTTAAATTAATAATTTTTGCAATTATATTATAATATTCATCTTGCCGTATTTTTGAAAATTTAAAATAATTGCTGCACGACTGGCAAGCACATGTCCACAGTCCACACGCAGAGGTTATGTACTTATGTCAGACAGGCATCGAAATATTTGCAAGTTCCACATCCACGTAATGTACATCATGTAGAAAACTTTGGACGTAAATTACGTGGTAAATTACTGTAGAAAACGAAGTAAATTACCTGGAGTAAATTAGGTACCCAACTCTGCTCACGAGCGGATCATGACACCCAGTAAAGACGGGATAACTTTAAGATATCGTTATTTTTATCGCTCGCAGGCGCTCTTACAGAAATTACCAACAGATATCTTCACGACATCGTCAAGAAGTTTTTCAATGATATCTGAAACTTGTTTCTTAAAGACGTCTTTTGATGTCTTTAAGAAAATTTGTAGAAAAGCGCGGGATGTATTTTCAGAGATAACTTAAAGACATATTTCAAAGAAAAAAAGCACGTGGTGTGCGATATGGAGAATTGATAAATAATTATATTTATATCGTCATGTATTCCTCGTTATGTATTCCCAACCTGTACATTGAGTGTTTAAAAAGTCTGAAAAGAAAAGTGAATCAAGAAGTAAACATATACATTTTCTAAATATTAAACGTGATTTATCCAGCAAGTCGTGTTCCTAACCTCTAATGCCTCTTTCTAGCTCTCTCATGTTCTCATAAAATGAAATGGAGAGAAATTTAATCCGAAATCTGTCCGGTTTAAAACATCAACTCCGGAAATAGTCCGATTCTATCCGAAATCAATCCGCAGGTTTCAGTTGTTATTCGGTGAAATTGAAGTGAAAACGGAAAATCATCCTCTTAAATCCGATATTCGTCTAGTCCAAAACATCGACTCCGGAAACAGTCCGATTCTATTCAAAATTAATCCGCTGGTTTAAGTTGTAATATCGTGAAATGCAAATGAAATCGGAAAATCGTTCGCTTAAATCCGAAATTAATCCGGTGAAAAACATTGACTCCGGAAGCAGTCCGATTCGATCGAAAATGTATCCGCAGGTTTAAATTATAATTTGGTGAAATTCAAGTGAAAGCGGAAAATACTACTGCACAGTAGGGCGTATCGAAAAAAATTAAATATTTTGCTTTCGTTTTTGGGTAGGGCGTCAGAAAAAAAAACCACAAAAGCGATATTGAAACTTCGAAAACAAACAAAAATAATGAGAATTCCGATAAGGACGTGAATAGTAACACGGAAAATGATGAGAAAGCTAATGAGCTTTTCAACGAGGATGAGGATAACTATATGGTTCCGATAGAAATTGAATTTGTTCATGAAAGTGAATCTACAGCTCTCTTGGAAAGAAGAAGCAGTTGATGGGAATGATGAAAGATTTGATGACGATGTGGAAGAAGGAGCAGCTGATCGGAATGTTGATAGAATTAAAGATGATTTGAAAAAAAGGAGCTTATGGGAATGATGATGGAATTGACGATGATGTGGAAGAAGGATCAGTGGACGGGAATGATAATAATTATTGATTCAAATAGTTTTTGTTTTACTGTTCTCTAAACTGTATGCTATTATTGTACGTAATATTTCACTATTTAACATACTTCGTTCGAAAGTGTTCTAATTTCTTTCCTAAAAGTGCATTAAAAATGTTATAAAGAATGACTTATCGTACAACTTTTTATCATCCTGTTTTCGCTAATTTATTAGTAGATACTCTATAACTGTATCGAATTTCATTTTTTTAGTTCAGTTTGCTATACCAAATAAGATAATAATAACAAGAATAACTAGAATATAACTAGACAAATATTGGGCAAAGACGAATAAGATCTAAATTATTCGCATTTGTCAGAAAGGACGAATTTCGGAATTAACTGGATGAGATCCGGATTAATCGCATTCTTAAAAATCGTACCGGATTAATCGCATCCGCCAGACCGCACACAACATGGACATGACCGAACACGAACGGGCAAAAATCGGACTAATCGCATCCGTCAGACCATATAATACACGGTCATGACCGGACACAATCCGGATTCATCACATCCGACAGACCCTACAAAACACGGACATGAACGGGCACAATCCGGATTGATCGCGTCCTTCAGACCGTACAAAACACGTACTCGACCGGATACAATCCAGATTTATCGCATCAGGCAGATCGTACAAAGAACGGGCATGATCGGATACAATCCGAATTGATCGAATCTGTCAGACCGTACAACTTTCGGATTCTACCGGACAATATACAGATTTATTATTTTTTTTGGTTCTACTTCATTCGGAAAATTTGTAAATACACCGGGATAGAATCCGGATGACGACTCGGACACAATCCTGATTGATAGCATTCGTCAGATCGTACACAATACGGACTCAACCGGATCTAACCCGGACTGATGGAATCCATCAGAACGTACAACTTTCGGATTCTACCGGATGATATTCGGATTAATTTCCGTGCTCCTTCGACCGGACAAATTCCGGATTCGGAAAATAGTCCGAAATTTGCCCGGAATTTTTAGCAGGGATAGGGCTGGTGGCAAGCATTAACGAATCCTTGGTAGTGATGGGCACTGCTCAGCAGGGTTGGTATATTATATATACGTATATTACGTCAAAAACGTATTATACGTAGAAAATACTCGAGTTACGAGTAACTGACCAACCCTGCTGCTCAGCCTGACTGTGGTAAAGGTGTATTTACACGCTCTGTCTGCTGGCTGTCAACCAGCCGACATATCGAAACGTAGAGGGAAGATAGGTATAGAGGCGGCAATGCCCACAAGCTTAGAAGAAGGGCGCGGGGAATGAGACGTCGAGGGTAGGTTTAGTTAGGGAACCAGCGATGCGAGGGCGCTAGCATCGCGAACTAGCCACGCAACCGTTGCCTCTACCCCTCTCCGCCTCTCCGAACGTAGAGGGAAGATAGGCTTAGCATGGGCTTAGCGTGACAAGTGAAAGAAATTGTTACTTGTCAGTTTTTCACCGTAACCAAGAATTGCTGCTAATAATCTCGTCGATTTTGAATATTTGCCAAATATGCATTTCATTAAAAATGAATTTTCAAATGTATATCATGGTGGATTAATTATCTCAGGAAGACGAAATAAATGCAAATAATCATTGAAAATTTTCCTATGGTGGCATTTTATACTTATTTCATTCTGAGTCAGTAAACGCCTCTTTTCTCGATCATTTGATTTTTTCAATTGGAAAAATACAGTATTGAAAAATGTAGTTATACAATTTTGTAAGGAGGACATATATTAATTTAAAATAAGCAAATTGAAACTTCTTGGTTCTGAAAAATTATCGGAATTGCAAGTCTTTCTCCACTACAGAAGAGTTGATAAAGTTTCTTGGTGACTAGGAGGTTTCAAATTGCAAATTTTGAAATATACTTTCACAAAAATAAATTCCTTATACTTTTACGGTGCTATTTTCAATCCAATTTTACTTTGTGATTACTTCACCATCTTCGATTTCGCAAATTCAATTCATTATGCAATTTAAGTTGTACTCTGCCAAGTTTTTGAAATTTTCACATGAAAATTTAGTCAGTTACAAGATTTTTTAGTAGGTATGTAATTCACTGAAAATCAATATTCTTGTTAACACTGTAAAAATACTATTACTTCAGAGCTAATTCCAGGCATTGAAATACGACTGAAAAACCTGTCTCCAATCATACTAAAATGAAACCACTCGTGGGATTCTAGAGTCGTTTTTCTACATTGAAAATAATAACACCATGAAGTTATCATATTTCAAAAAAGGACTCGAAAAATACAATACAGAAAAAAAAGATCTCTGGTTTTTACAGAGATTATTTGATAATATTTTAAACATTTTCCAATAATAACTATGAGCATTTATTCTGACCATTTTCTGATAATATATCACTAACATCATAATACTTTCATGGACGTAGCAAAAGGCATTTGTTTATTTATAAATTAACAGCATATGAATTTTAGGAGTGCTTAGACAAAAGCAAGTCCGAATCTCAATGTGTATTTTCGATTTTTTTTTGTTCTGCCTGGACTAATATGACGAGAGTTTTTTAGACGGAAAGTCATTGTTTTTAGAGGTAATTTTTATACACTGCAATTGGCCTTTCTATATGCATTGTGCTTCAAACCTTCCTTGCCACTCTGCAATAGTAAATTTTGGATTACAAAATAAACGGGAGGGTTGTTAATAAAATTTCCTTTCATATAGATCTCTGTAAGAATGTCAGAACTTTGCAGGTATGAAAATGGAATGTACGTTATTTTCAATACTTTTCACGTGTAAATTATATGGAAACAATCAAATATTTATAAAGCAGATCGTTATATCTTTTAGTCTTAAGAAATAAGAATATTCTCTCCTTTTTCAGTTCTGAACTGTTTTTAAATAAAAGAGTTGGACAAAGCAACCATTTTTTACATAACAATTGAAACTTTTGTTACCGTATTGTTAAAAGTATAGGAAATATGATTTTTTGTTGTTTTGGTAAAAATATATATTCTTCTACTCAGGAGCCGTGTATGAATTACGTGAAGAAATTAATTACTTCACAATAATTATTAATCGAAAAATTCACGTAATGGGGTATTATATGTGACGTGCGCCGAAGAAAGGGGGCTTACTCTGGAAAGCGAGATTTTTCAGGACGAGCGGTCGAAGTCGACCCGATAGACGC
Source organism: Andricus quercusramuli (assembly GCA_932178445.1). Lineage (NCBI taxonomy): Eukaryota > Metazoa > Arthropoda > Insecta > Hymenoptera > Cynipidae > Andricus > Andricus quercusramuli. The sequence continues at coordinate 98,036 of CAKNXH010058072.1, read as the reverse complement.
GACTTTTAGAAGAGAGGAAAGACCACGAAATCTTCCCTCTCCGCTTGCCACTACATTCTCACGCATATAGCGGCGCTGCTCACGGACGGGGTATAGATGAGATGCGGAGATGTAGTGGTGAGTGGTGGGAGGTGTTTCAAGGGATCTCGAGCTCTCGAGCGAAAGCACGATTTCTCGGGTACCTATCAACTCAATTATTAGCAATAATAACGCTCGGGAATTTTTTTTGATGGTTTTATTAAAAAGAGCAACTCAAAAACTATCGAAAGGTGTAAAAACCTCGATTTCGATTTTTCCAGAGTAAGCCCCCTTTCTTCGGCGCACGTCACATATGTCTAATTTTTCCCCTTACATTAACAATGTTAGAATATTCTTCTTTCCACGTGTAGGTTGATAAATATCAATTTTGTCGTATAAATACGTCCAAATTATACAAATAATTTTTAAAGTTGAAACCCTCAAGTATATTGTATATCATATTTTACTGGAGAAGTAAGAGAAGAAATGTGTTTCTTGTTTAGGGCTCGTGCATAAATTACGTAATACTTTTTGGGGGGAGGGAGGTCTAGCTTAATGTTACGCAATGGTGAAAAACTACAGGGAAAAGTCGGAAAAAGAGTTACATAGGGGGGGGGGGGGGGTTAAAATTGTCGGAAAACTGCGTTACGTAATTTATGCACGACCCCTTATTAGTTCGTTATTTAATATTATAAGATTTTGTTATTGTTGTACTTTTAATGTTTTTGAATGTTGTGTGAGAATCGCAATTTTAATTTTTGTAAAGTGTTTGAATGAAACGATTTCTTCACTTGAGCTGTCGAATTCAAACTCGCCAAACGCTCGAAAACGCTAAAAGATTCACCTCGGGTCTCAAGGAATGGGAATTTTCAAATTCACAAAATTAATTTTTTAGATATAGGCTTCAATAAGTGATTGAAACATAAATAATCACAACTCGTACAAATTTGATTGAAACTGTTTGAAATTGAGTACACATACAAAGTATACTCAGCGAATGTCTACAAAATAATAAAAAGTTGAAAATGACCTTTTGTTTAATAATATCCAATTGAAAATTAAGGCCGGTCGGTAACCACATTTACCTAATTTCGGAGACAAAAAGTATCGAGGCCACTTCAGACTAAAAACAACGTCCAGCAAGAAAGTTTTTCTATATAGTTCAAAGAAAATACCTGGAATATTTTAGATAAATTCATCAAAAATTGACTGAAATATGTACTTTGAACATAGTACGAGAGTCGGGTGAGTTATTGGATCCGAGACCTCAACTGTAAAAAATGCCCATACATTTTATTATATTTCTAAGAAAATAATTATTGTATGCAAAGGGTATTATTTGTACATTTTTATTTGTGTATTTATTAATAAGTTCACGTGTTTGTTATGGTTACAATTTGAAAGGAAATAATATTCAATAAATGCTCACATATTGTAATAATAATAACTATTGTAATTATTCATTCTAGGAAAAGAATTATTCGTCTGGGCGAATCCAAAAATTTCTAATGGGGTCGTTTAAAAAAAAAAAGTTCTTTTTTTCCAATTTTAACTTGAAATATCAAAATACAAAGTTTCAAATGAAAAACGTATCAATGGATATTTCCATTCACGAACTATTGGAAGAAAGTTGATAGCCAAATATAGTTCGGAAAGACCAGTCCAGGTATAAGGGTTCTTAATTTTTTGCAGTTCGACTCATGTACACCGCACACTCTCTTCACCTACCCCACTCACACACGTTAAGTGTAAAAGCACTGGTTCGTGGCACTAGCGCCTTCGCGTTGCTGGTTCCCTAACTAAGCCTTCCCCTGCCGTCTCGCTCCCCTTAGCGTGCTTCAAGCTGTCCATTGCATTGTCGCCTCTATACCTAATCTTCCCTCTACGATCGAAATATCCATTCACACCTCCGGAGAATTCAGTGAAATATAGTAATATTTTAGTTATCTTCCAGGGAGTTTCAGAATATAACTAAAATATTACTATATTTCACTGAATTTTCCGGAGGTGTGAATGGATATTTCGATATGTTGGCTAGCAGACAGAGCGTGTAAATACACCTTGATACCTGACCTGACCGGTAATGTCCGGTCATGACGGTAAAAGTTGGTAAAACGCGGTCAGAACGAAATGTCTCCAACAGGAAAGTTTTTTTTATAGACAACAGTATATATATAGACAACTTTTGACAGTTTCGCGCGAGATTCGAGAAGAATTTGTAAATTACACTTTACTAATTTACAAATTATATTGAAAATCTGTTGCATTTACTAAGTAATATTATAAAAATAATGGTTAGTAGTATGCTAAGTTATTTTGTATAACATTAAGTTAATTACTGTTTACCTTATAGGTTATATTCCCTAGATGAAAATACTGTTTTTGGGCTTTAAATAAAATGAAATTGATATCTAATTATTATGAATTTAGATTTATGAGTAATTTTTGTAAATAATTTATTATTTGTTATTAACTATATGTGAAGAAATTCAAGACGGCAATTATTATAATTAAAAATGGGAACAATGAAAGTGAAATAAAATTTTATTCTTCGAATGGGTTTTGAAGCAAAAGAATTGTTTAAAACATTTTTAAACGTTATTTGTCTCGGGAATTACGAAAATCTGTGGAACAACCCTCACATTTAGACGATTTTTTTCTCCTTCTACATATAAAGAGAAATAAAGAAAGTTTGCATGTTATTAAGAAATTTTATTTGACACGAACAGTTTCAAACGAATATCATAATAATTAATGGAGGAAGGAATTGCTCGAATAATTCATTACCATTGCATGAACAAAAAACTTACTGAATTTTGGATTTTTCGAAGAAAAGTGCGTGTAAATTTGAGAGCTGTTACAAAAATTTTCGTAATTCCTAAGAAAAATAATTTAAAAAAATGTTTTAAACAATTCTTTCTCTTTAAACCCCATTCAAATAATTCAATTTTCTTTCACTTTAATTGTTCTTATTTTTAATTATAATAATTTCCTTATTGAATTTCTTCACATACAAATAATAACAAATAATAAATTATTTACACGAATTACTCGTAAATATAAATTCATAATAACTACATATCAATTTTATTTTATTAAAAGACAAAAAACCGTATTTTCATTTAGGGAATATAACCTATACGATACACTACACTTAACTGAATGTTTAAGTGTCATATTCATTGAAATGTTATTCAGAATAACTCAGGACACTACTAACTATCATTATTAAAATATTACTTAGCAAATGCAACAGATTTTCAATGTAATTTGTAAATTTGTAAAGAGTCATTTACAAATTCTCATTGAAACTCGCGCGAAACTGTCAAAAGTGTCGTCTGCTATGCTCAGCTTTTTCAAAAAGCCTTTTTGGAATTTTTATTACTTTGAGAAAAGCTGGAACATTTAGAACGGAAAAACTTTTTGTACAAGTTTAGTATAGGGTACATCTTAACAACTGAACCAGTTTTCTCTGTAAAAAAACTTTTTCTGGTGGAAAGATTTGGGTCTGACCGCGTTTTACCAACATTTACCGTCATGCCCGGTCAGGATTGGTCATGACTGTGAAATACCGAGCAGCGCCCATCACTAATCCTTGGACGTCGCTTGTCCCACCTCTGCTCACCAAACACATAGGGTGATACACACACGAGTGGATTCAGACACGACGGCACATGGGAGGAGTCTACCTCCCTCCACTTCCGAACCACTGGCACTCGGACAGTTGGCGCGCTTATTTGAAAAAACAGTTACTTGTTTTATGAAAAGGTTACTTTTGGTTACATTTTTTGCCCGAAAATAACTAAAGGAATTAATTCATTGATCTTATTATTTAAAAACTTGTGAAAAATATAAGAATTCAAATTTTTTCAGTAAATTTGGCACTTTAGATCCGTGAAAATTAGGGAATAACAATGAAATAATAATTGGTTCGTATGTAAAATGTACCAAAAGGGCTATCAATTGAATTATTATGATGTTTGATAAAAACTTCAATTCAGCTAAAATTGCTAGTTTTTAATTAAAAATTTGAACCTTTTTTTGTTGAAATATCGAACTATGTATTATATTTTTCAAAAAGGATTTATCTTCAGTTTTTCTGTTGAAGATTCCCCTGTCTTCATAGAAAAACTAACTATCTGGTAGACAGATAACTTATTTGTCAAAAGTCCATATTTATTGATTTAAAATTTAACTGTTTTATAAAAATTTGTCTTTTTGGCTTAAAAACTTAACAACTTGGTTGAAAAAAACAACCTATTTTGTTGAAAACTCCACTCGTATTCAGATCGGACGGCACAATCCTATACCTCCTACCACTTTTGAACCTGTCTTAGACAGAGTACATAATTTAAAATTTAAATAATAAAATTCAAGTTTTCTGTTCAGTTGAAAACACTATGCTTTAGAGCGGCGAAAAGAAATCTTTTTGAAATCAAAATTATGCTTATCTCTTTTATGCACAAGCCAATAGGGTCAAATTCTCAAAGTCCTGTAGAATACGTGTCGGAAAAGGTTGAAAATTCTTATTTTATTGGGGATAATTGGGTCGCCGCTCAGGCGCCAGTGTGGAACTTTTGAAGAAGTCCATCGTATATTTACTTATAATGAAAATATATCGCATTTGAGTGAAAAACTGAGTACTCCAGATAACATTCCACA
>CAKNXH010058072.1:59102-85067 GCA_932178445.1 Andricus quercusramuli | reverse complement strand
CCTGTTCTATATTAGTTACATCACAGAATTCTAGAACTGTTACAGATTCTTACAGTAACAGCGTTACAGAACAATGTGACCTTCATGTTCCTTTCTTGGAACACGTGTGACATTCTAGTGCCATAACAGTTCCATCACCCTGTTCTATATTAGTTACATCACAGAATTCTAGAACTGTTACAAATCCTTACAGTAACAGCGTTACAGAACAGTGTAACCCTTATGTTCCTTTCTTGGAACACGTGTGAAATTCTAGTGACATAACAGTTCCATCACCCTGTTCTATATTAGTTACATCACAGAATTCTAGAACTTTTACAGATCCTTACAGTAACAGCGTTACAGAACAGTGTGACCCTTATGTTCTGTAATTGTTATGGCACACGATTGTAACAATGTTATGTATAAATGTTCCCTTTTTGTTATGTAACATTTACAGAACGTGTCCGCTGGGAAGGTTAATTTGAAGAAAGGAAAACTTAACGGCATCCTCGAAGATCCTGAACTCGTTGACAGAAGCGCTATACGACACCTTTGCGCTGGAAAGACCTATACATACCTGGGCGTGCCACAAAGCCGCATTCAGGACGTAACATCTATAAAGGATACTCTCCAATGCAGATACAAACGTCTCCTCCGACAGATATGGTCTACCGAACTGTCGGCGAGGAACAAAGTATCTGCGACGAACATGCTTGCCGTCCCAGTAGTACTCTATTCATTTGGAGTAGTTCCATGGACGAAGGACGAGCTCAGATCCCTCGATATCGGGTCCCGAAAGGTTATGCACATGAACAAAAGCATGCACCTTAAGTCTTCTGTTCCACGACTTTACAATCTCACGCCGTCAAGGTGGTCGTGGAATACTGAATCTTGAATGTCTTCACAACAGGATTATTCTGGGTACAGAACATATTGTCGCAAATGGACAAGATCCTCTTCTTAAAATGGTCAGAAAACACGAAGAAGTAGGCAAAGGGGCGTTTCTTTACAAAGCAGCAGAAGAGGCTGCTGAAACACTCGGCCTTGACTTCAATATCAGGGGTGAGCGAAATGCATCAAATCTTATCCATCTTAAATACTCACTCCTGAAGGCCCGGATTAAGAAAGCACAGGAGAAAAACTTCCGCGAAGAGCTCCTCGACAAGAAGATGCACGGCATCTTCCACAGAAATGTGGAAGATCAGTCGATGTCGTATGAGCTGACGTTTGCTTTCCTTAGATCACCCGGATTGAAGTCGGGCACAGAGGGCTTCATTTTGGCATGTCAAGGTGGTGTCATTTCCACTCTAGCATACCGTCGCCACATTTTGAGCCAAGATATTCCCGATGATAGCTGCAGAGCGTGTCATGAACACCCCGAGCATCTAGGACACACACTATCTAGTTGTCCAGCTCATGCGGGAACAACCTACATCCAAAGGCACAATGCGGCACTGAGAGTGCTTTATTACCATCTCTGTCACTCTTACGGCATTAGCCCAAATACCTCTCCGCTGAACGCCCCTAGAGAAATAGAGTCAATTGTCGAAAATGAGAAGTGCCGCATATATTGGAACTTCATATTCTCGACAATTGTTTCTGTTGCGCACTCGAGGCCTGACATGGTTCTTCTTGACTTCGAGAAACGAACCATGTTCGTTATCGAATTTTCGGCACCAGCAGACAAAAACGTCACAGCGAAGGAGAAAGAAAAGAAAGAAAGGTATAAAGACCTTATGAGGGAGTTGCGACGGTTATACCCGGAATATTCTGTTAAGCTAATCGTCCTGATCATTGGTGCTCTTGGAGGTGCCAAGGTTTCACTTGTTAATAGCCTGAAAAGCATCCCTGCGTGTCAACAAAATGCTGAGGCACTTGCAGGGAGAATGCAGAAGGCGGTCGTCCTTGGGTCGCTCCGTGTCCTCAGGGTGCACGAGACTTTCGCCGGATCATCGTATTGAATTCGCGCAGACTGTAACCACCCATCTCACGGTCGTGAGACGTGGTTACAGCTGAAATTTTACCGTGATTTCGCTGGGAGCGGGTGCAATTTTTTTTCAGATTAGCACCCGCTCCCGGCGAAATCCTGCGGTTGTCCTTATGACAAACTTTTAACTATATATATAATAATTTTTGAAAGCGTATTTATAAATCTATACAAAATTTTGATAGACGAGCTCGGAATTAGAACTAGGATCAAATTTTAATTTTTTAAACACACAATAAGCAGGAAAGTGGCTATCATAAGACTACAAAAACGGAAGTAAAGGAGGCTATGTTTCTGTACTTGTACAAGTGGCAGTGATGTGTAATGAAAAGAAATGTAAACTTACCCATTTGCAAAATCTAATTCACGTGTGATTTAGCAGTAATAATTATTTCATAACTGAATAAATACTTGTTATAATGCGAACGGATGCATATGACAGGCGCCACAATGCAACGTACGATCTTAGACTACACAGACGTCTGGATATTTTAAAATCTGAGATGTTACAAATTAATGCCTAAAGATTATAAGAATGTAACATCTACAGATTATATTTGGTAACATCTTCATACATTAGAAAAATATTATAGATTATACGCGCTAATATACTTTTCTAAACGGTGTATTATTCTTTAATTCTATTATCCAGTTCGTATAATCCATTTTTCTCAGTGCACATAATATTTCCTACACAGAATTTAATACTGTTATATTTTTCTCACACAAAAGATTTTCTACACAGAATATTTTCTACACAGAATTAAATAGTAATATTTTATCAGGAAGATATTCTTAAAACATTAAAGACAAAAATATTATGTCCTATACTTCCGACACAAAATATATTCTGCAAAACATATTCAAAACAGAAAATAAAATATTTTCTACACAAAGTAGATCCTACACAAAATAATATGATTATACTTTTACTTTCAGTATTGTTACTGCTATATGACAAATATTCTGCGTTATTTTTATTCGATGATTGACAAGTTTCCAAGTATTTTCTAATAATTTGGAGTTGCGTAAATAATTATTATTTGTTCAAACAAAATTCTTGCCTGTAAATCATTAAAAGTTATTATTTTTCCGAACTGATGATACATATGATAACTTTGAAGAATAAATAATATTTCTTCTTCAACATATTTAGTACTAATTTAAATGATTTTCATTTGTTTATACAATTTTTTTCTTTCTAATCGTAAAATGTTATTACTTTCTAGAACTAATAAAAAAACTTTAATCATTTCATTTTTTGTTGGGTCAACTTTGTGTAAAAAATGTTTTATTTACTGTCTTAAATATGTTGTGTAGAATACATTTTGTAATATATATATATATATATATATATATATATATATATATATATATATTTCCACACGGAAAAAGCAGTAGCAGTTTCTTCCACATTGCAAACAAATCTTCTTTCCGAAACTGTCGATAGTGAAATCAAATTAAACACTCTCTGGAACACAGTGATGGGTTATGCAAAAGAAGCTGATGATCCTGAGATCTACTCAAATCTCATCAAGACAGTAGAACGTCTTGTCGAGGAAGTGCGAACAAATTCCAGAAAGAAGAAAGTAAAATCCAATGAAATTCAACTTCCTGGAGCACATCAAAATTTAGGAAAAAGGAAGATAGAACCTCAAAGATTTCACTCAACAGTAAAGCGCAGGAAAACGGTAAAAAAGAGGATTTCCAAACCAACAAACCTCGAAAAAAAATCTATTGAAAATATGTTACTACTTGGCGATACAGCAACGATGAATATCCACACTCAATTGGAGCATGTGTACGAGAAAAATAAGTCATGATTTTAAGAATTTTCAGGCACGATTCGCTAAATTGTAATCGCAAAATTGTAATTGTAACGTCGCAAAATAAGGAATTCAATAAATGATTTTTAAACCATGACAACTTCTATAGTCTTCACTCTTCATTTCTTGCCTCAAAATTTAGTTATAATCAAGGCTTTTTTTTTTAAATTCCATTGAATATTCTTTTAAAATTACCTAAAAAAATATGATGTTAGTTTTTCTACAATAATTTTGATACATTTTACATACGAACTAATTATTATTTCATTGTTATTCCCTAATTTTCATGGCTCTAAAGTGCCAAATTTACTGGAAAAATTTGAATTTTTGCATTTTTAACAATTTTTTAAATAATACGATCAATGAGTTAATTCATTTAGTTATTTTCGGGCAAAAAATGTAACCAAAAGTAACGTTTTCATAAAACAAGTGACTGTTTTTTCAAATAAGCGCGCCAACTGTCCGAGTGCGGAGTGCCAGTGGTTCGGAAGTGGAGGGAAGTAGACTCCTCCCATGTGCCGTCCTGTCTGAATCCACTCGTGGTGATACCACCCTTACTATACCGAAGTGTCCATGGATCATGATGCTCAATGAATGTTTACCACGACATTAAGAGGCGACAGAAAATAATTATGGCAGACGCGTCGTTGTCAAAATCAACAGATTACCTCGGAGACAGAAGTGAACCTGTTAATTACATAACTGGTACGTTATCCCCAATATTCCTGCGTGGTTATCCTTTACAAAGAGATCGAAGAGAATAGGCGCGAACACAATAAAGCCGGGTAGCGGGATCAAGAAGACACCCCCATGCGTCGATGATCGTGTAGTAAGTACTTGTACGAGGTAGTATATTTCCTTAGCGTCCGGACCAGTGAACTAATCCAAGAAATGGCGCTCCGATCAGGATGGCTGACTTGCATTTTATTGCATGGGCGAAAGGGATACAATAATAATAAGCTTTAAAGGTGTTGAAACCGTACCCTAACCTCGATATTGAATTGCCTCATTTTACTTAGAGATAGGGCGCGTTCCTATCCGACACGAGCGGATCTGTGTACAACCCGAACATGGATCTTTCCTCCGGTCGGCTATCTTCGCCTCATTTCAGAAGTTTCATGTGTATGGCCTCTAAACAACGTATTTGGCGCGATTTTTGAATTGTGAAAAAATGCTAGAATTTAAAATGTTAGAAAAATGTCTGAAAGACCTGGAGTTCGAATCCCATATTAAAAAAATATTGATTTTAGACCAGTAGACAAAAAAATTAACATCACAATTATGTACCTAATTACCTGGTCAAGAACCTTAGTATACAAAATTAAAATTCTTAGAACAATGATTAATAATTTGTAATTTGGAATTGAAAGCGTTTGAAATTAAAAAAAAAAAAATATGTAGAACGATTTTGCAGAATTTAATTAGAAAAAAAAGAGTTAAATTGTATTATTTCTAATTTAAAGCGCTAAAAATGGAACAATTTTATTTTTAATTGAAGAGTCACGAAATTAAATGATTTCAGATTAAAATATCGAAAATAGTACAATTTCAAAAAGTTAGAAATTGAATATTTTAAGCTCCGAAGTGTGGAAATTGGATTATTTAAAATTCAAAGAAATTAAAGATGTCTGATTTTTAATGAAAAGCGTTCAAAAGTAAATAATTGAAAATGGAAAACTCTTAAATTTGAAGAATTTTAAATTCTAAGCGATAATTATTTGACAATTTGGAATTGAAAACTAAATTGAATCTTTCAAAATCAATGCTTCTGAAATTTTAAATTGTTATATGAGAAAATTATAACTTAATATGAAAGCTCAATACAAAATTTTTTCTTAAATCGAAAAATGAATTGAATTATTCTAGAACAAAACGTTCGAAATAAATGCTAATTTTCAATGGGAATCATTGAAAATTAAAAAATTTCTACTCCATGTGCTAAGACTTAAACGAACGCAAACTTCATTTAAAACAGAAAATTTTAGTGACCAAAAGTTGCAATATTAAAGCTTTTTTACACTTAAGCCCTTTAACATTTTAGTTATTTGTAGTAACTCCAAAACTGCATCCATTTAAAATGATCAAAATTATACAGTTACTGAGGTATCAATTTCAATAAATAATATTGGTTTGGTGGTAACCAAAACCAAACTCCGTTCTTAGACTGTTGTCGATCAAATCCAAGTAATCAAATTTTTTGGTCTTTACAGTCTTATAAAAAACAACACATTTCAATTATGGTGTCAACATTTTAATATGATCAACGTTTCGGCTCGGATTTGAGCCATTCTCAAGATCTAAACAGAATAATTTTATTAGTTTAATAAAATAAAACAAAAGTTCTATGAAGAAAGTTGAAACAATAACCATGAATAAATACATATGATTTGGTGAAAACTAAAAACATTACCTGAAGTCGAGTAATTGTTACATCAGCTTATTAATGTTTTCTGACAATTAGTCGACTTCAGGTAATGTTTTTAGTTTTCACCAAATCATATGTATTTATTCATTGTTGTTGTTTCAACTTTCTTTATAGAACTTTTGTTTCATTTTATTAAATTTTATAAAATTATTTGGTTCAGATCTTGAGAATGGCTCAAAGCCGAGTGTTGTTTTTTATAAGATTTTAAAGACCAGAAAATTTGATTACTTGGATTTGTATCAATTTCAGTTAGTTTGATTTTTATCTATTTTGATTTTAAACACAATTTTTAATTTTTTAATTTCATATCGTTCTATTTTTAACACTTCTTTTAGAATTATTATTCATTCTTGAACTTTATCAATCGCATACTCTTTAATTCGAAACTGACTATCAAGGCTTGCAATATGAAATTTTGAAATATTTATTTCTAACTTGACCTGACATTTTGAATATTTGAGTTTGAAACTACAACATTGTAAAATTAAAAAATCAAAGTAACAGCTTTTTCAGTTTTAAACTAAATATGGGTTAAGAAATGTAGAAAGTCTGGGACAGTGATAAAATTGTGAAAAACAATAGGGCGCCAATATAAAGGGTTCCCTGGATTTTCTCTCAGTCCGTCTGCAGTGGAAGAATCTGCATCGCAAATATCATGTTCAAATAGCACGCCTAACCGTTCAGAGCGAGTTTAGTATATAGATTAAAACTCAAGATATCTATAGGGTCCAAGAAGCCAAGTTTGTCCATATACTATGCTGTTTTAAATGGAAAAATGATTTAAAATTTAAAATATTGTCATCAATTTCTGTATTTATTGAACTAAAATTAAAAAAAATGTTAACGGTCTTTATAAAATAGAGGGAATACAAAAATAGTTTTTGTATCTTATAGAGGACTTTTGATCTTTTGACCTTTTCGTTAAAGGGTCTCTTATCTTTTATTAAGTTAAGCTCTTCCTGCAAGCTTCGACGTCCACTTTGTGACGTTATTCTGGGAGTGGTACCAGTGTGACGGAACATATGTATTTAGAGTATAATCTCCGTGATCAATTGGGGGTAAGTTAGGATCCATTGACCCGTGTTGCTCATCATTCGGTGCATCAAAAGTGCTTAAATTGTCTTTTTTACTTTTTAAAACTGCCAGTTGAATTATATCACCCAGTCGTTTATTCTGGTTAGTAGTACCTTCCTTGAAATCTTCAAATTGCTTTTCAACTACCTGAAAACGGACATCATGCATTTTTCTGAGAGATTTTACTTGATTCGTTGTTTCTGTTACATTCTGCTTTCCGCATCTTCGATTTCTTCACGGAGTTCAATTTTTGTTGTCTCGATTTCCCTTTATGTTTTCTCTATTCTGAACCGCATATCAGTATTATCCCTTAGTAGCTTGTCGTAATCATTTTTCAGTTTTTTTTCAGTCTATCGAAATCTTCGCTAAAAGATGACTTTTCTTTTTCTTCGAATCCTTTCATCGTTTATCGTGTTGCGTTCTTCCTGCAGGCTACGACGTCTGCTTTGGAGAATTATTTTAGCGATGGTGCCAGTGTGACGGGATGTGTTCGGTAGAGCGTAGTCTCCAATTTCAATCGGGGATAAGTCGGGGCCCACTGCCCCCTGTTCCTGATAGTTCGGTGTGACAGGGGTGCTTACGTTCACCTCTTCAATTTCATCTTGGGTGTCGACTTCAAGTGGACTCAAAGGTGTATTGACATTAAGAAGTTTTCTGGGACGACCACGTGTGCGAGGCATGTTTGTTTAAAAATGTATTTCTATAATGTTCTTTTATGGGTCCCTGTTCGGGCTCCAATAAAAGACTTCCTTTTTTCTATATTTTATATTACCTAGTCCTAAGTCCAGGTAAAACAATTTAGACCCAGAAAGGAGAAGATAAATTGAAGAATACACTATATAACAATAAATTCATCTTTATTCAGACTCAGATATATTTTTATAATAACGTTTGCTAATCCATTAACAGTCGTAGGGATTCATAACTACTACGACTGATAACGGATAAGCAAACGTCGCTATAAAAAGAGAACTGAGTCTGAATAAAGATGAATTTATTGTTATATAGTGCATTCTTCAATTTATCTCCTCCTTTCTTGGTCTGAATTTATTTTACCGGGACATAGGGCTAGGTAAAATAAAGCATAGAAAAAATGAACTCTCATTATCCTTACACCTTCTTATTCTATTCGATTTTTGGTTGAAAATTCAACAATTTTGTTAAAAATGTATGCATTTTCTTGTAAGATCGTCTTTTTTGGTAGAAAATTAATCTTTTGGATTACAAATTCAATTACTTTGTTGAAAGTTGAACTTGTTTTTTAACAATTCATTTTATTATTTGAAGATCCAGCTTCCTGGTTGAAGATTCAACTGTGTTGTTGAAAATTCGTTTTTTTTTTTAAATTAATTTTTTGAACTTGAATAGAATTATTCTATGTTTGATTGAAAATTGATCGTTTTTAGTTGATAATTCAACAATTTGGTTAAAAATTTATGTATTTTCTTGTAAGTTCGTCTTTTCTGGTAGAAAATTAATCTTCTGAAATGAAAATTTAATTACTTGGTTGAATGTTAACTTCTATGTTAAAAATTCATTTTATTGTTTGAAGATCCACCTCCCTGGTTAAATATTCAACTGTTCTGTTGAAAATTCGTTTTTTTTTTAAATTAATTTTTCTAACTGACAATTTACTTCAAATAATATTATATTTCTCTTATGTGTATTTATTTATATAATCATATTTCATATAATTATTCTATTTTTGGTTGAAAATTGATCGTTCTTTGTAGAAAATTCAACAGTTATTTAACAGCTTTTTTTTAATTAATTTTTTTAACTGAAAATTTAATTATTCTACTTTTTGTTGAAAATCCAACAATTTGATTGAAAGTGTATGTATTTTATTATAAGTTCGTCTTTTTTGGTAGAAAATAAATATTCTTGATTGAAAATTCAATTCCTTCGGTGAAAATTGAACTTCTTTGTTAAAAATTTAATTTTTTTTTTATTTGATGATCCATCTTCCGGTTTAAAATTCAACTGTTTTGTTGAAAATTCGTTTTTTTATTATTAATCTTTTTAACTAAAAATTTAACTATCCTTACACCTTATTCTATTCTATTTTTTGCTGAAAATTCCAAAATTTGATTGAAGATTCATGCATTTTCTTGTAAGTTCGACTTTTTTCATAGAAAATTAATCTTCTTGATTGAAATTTTAATTACTTGGTTGAAAGTTGAATTTCTTTGATTAAAATTCATTATATCATTTGCAGATCCATCTTCCTGGTTGAAGATTCATCTGTTTTTTTGAAAATTATATATTTTAAAATCAATGTTTTTAACTGAAAATCTTGTTATTCTATTTTTGGTTGAAAATTCAACAATTTGGTTAAAAATGTATACATTTTCTTATCAGTTCGTCTTTTTTTAAAGAAAATTAATCTTCTTGATTGAAAATTCAATTACTTGGTTGCCAGTTTAACTTATTTGTTAAAAATTAATTTTTTAATTTGAAGATCCATCTTCCTCGTTGAAGATTGAACTGTTTCGTTGAAAATTCGTTATTTTTCTAAATTATTCTTTTTAACTGAAACATTTATTATTCTTTTTTTGGATGAAAATTCAATAATTTGATGAAAAATTTATGCATTTTCTTGTAGGTTCGTCTTTTTTAATAGAAATTAACCTTCTTGATTCAAAATTCAACCACTTTGTTGAAAGTTGAACTTCTTTGTTGAAAATTCATTTTTTTATTTGACGATCCATCTTCCTGGCTCAAAATTAACAGTTTTGTTGAAAATTTGTTATTTTCCTTAATTAATCTTTTCAACTAAAACTTTAAGTATTCTATGTTGGGTTGAAAATTGATCGTTTGTAGTTGAAAATTCAACACTTTTGTTAGAAACGTATGCATTTTCTTGTAAGTTCGTTAATTATGCCCGCCATCCCTTCTTCATCCTCTGCCATCAACACTATATCGTCTGCGTATGCCAGTGTATATATCTTTTCGTTCCCTATCCTAACTCCTCCCCACCATTTTCTCCTACTTGCTCTTCTACCTTTACCTTGCTTTCTGTCTCTCTAAAAATTTTCGATACTCTCTTTATTAATCCCTCTCGTATCCCCTTTTTGCATCTCGCCTCCGTTGATGAGTCAAACGCCGCCTTCAAGTCCACGAACATTGCTATCATTGCCCCTTGTAAGGTTTTCTTGTAAGGTCGTCTTTTTTTTAAATAATTAACTTGGTTGATAGTTGATCTTCTTTGTTAAAAATTTATTTTATTATTTGAAGATCCAACGCCCTGCCAAATAAAAAAAAATCCTTAAAATCTTCTACATTCATTTTTGACAATTTTGTAAATCTTTTTAAATGTTTTTAAATACTCTCTTGAAATTGATTTTTTCAAATAAAATATCATTTCCAATTTTTCTAGGAATCTTAAGGAAATGTTTTTTTTTCATCGCGCCTCTATTGTAACTTCGAGTTTCGATGCATGTAGAGCAGGTTGAAACACAGTGTTTGCATCCGTAGGGTTGAAACATTTTGTTTCAGCCCCAGGGATGCAGTCACCGTGTAAACTTCACACTTTTTGCAATCGCTGTGATTCATCCCTTGTAATGCAACATACTATTATTCTTTTAAAGACTTACACAATTTTTAAGAAACCTTCTTATTTTTTGATCGAAATCTGAAAAAATCTATATTTTGTTGTAATTTAGGCCGTGGGCTATTTGCACCGAAATTCCGGTAGGAGTAGCCGTATTTTTTGGTACACGTAAACATTTCGTTCACATTATTTACAGTCAGCTATTTCTAAATATCAATTAATTGTTCTATTTCTTAATTTAAAATTTTCAAATTGAATGGTATAAAAATTAAACATTGTGGACTGAAAGAATATTTGAAATTTAATAAAATCCTTTAATTATGAATATGTTATTTTTAAGTTATTTCAACATTGAAAATAGCTTATAAAGTTTCAATCGGCCGTTTACAATTGTTTAACTAATAAGACTTTCCAATTAAAACAGTTTAAGTTTTAACGTTCAAATCTGAGAATTCTAAAATTGTGAACTGATTCCGAATCGTCTTGTATATATGTATTTATTATCTCCCTTTTACAGGTTTGAAGGCCTCTGCTCCCTTTACAGTACGATACAAAACCACTTATACTTCCTTAATAATGCTTACTACCTAAATAATAATATTCTAATTACATTAACTTATATGCTATCGCTTTGTCTTAACAAAATTACTCTCGAGATTTGCTGATTATTGATTTTCCTGGGCTTCCGTTTCCTCTTACCATTTCCGTTAAAATGATTTAAAAGTTTTATTTACTTTCCTGTCCTTATAAAGGAGTGCGCGAGTGGCATTTCCTTAATACATGCCCTTATTTTCTCTCATTTCTTCCAGTCTCATCATTCAGCTTGCCCCTTGTTCACTTCCATCCAAGATCCGCCTTATACAGTCATCCACACTCTCACCACCTGTTTCCTCCCCCGTACATCTCTCTAAAACATGCCCCCCTGATTCTATCTCGTAATAACAGACTCTACACTTCTTTCCTCTTCATCTATCTAGTACCTACACTCTGTCATTCCTTTTCCCATCCTAAATCGTATAACGTGGTTCGATTTACTCTCCTTTTTAACCTTTCTTAAATATACTGGTTCTCCTTCAGCCTTCACTACCTTATACCACCTGTTATACTTAGATTCCACGATTTTTTTCCATCTTGCCTTCCCCTCCTTAATCATCGGTTCATTCTCTAACTCTTGCCATATTCTGACATCTGCTCTTATATCACATTCTCTCCTCTTCTGTTGTCTCTCTTCCTCCCACCTTAATCCTTCTGTGTTACCCCTAGTCTCTTTGTTTACTACTTCCCGTAGACAAGCTTGTGCTATCCTGCTTCCCTTCCCGTCTTTAGTTTCTCCTGAAAGTTCCATGCTCTTTTCATTTGTCTAATAACCATTTTACCTGTACTTAATTCCTTCCTAAACATATATCCTGGACAGCTCCAGCTCACTCCCATTACCCATCTCAAGAATCTCTCCTGCATACTTTCCACCCTCTTGTGCTCCTTCTATCCCCAGATCTCCACTTTGTAACTTAGGACTGACCACACTAAAGCATCAAACAACCACAGTCATCTTCCAGTCATCTTTAAATCTTCTCTTCCCTATACCCCACACCTGTCCCATTACTTTAGTCGCACATTCTATCCTTCTCCTCACCTGTAATTCAACCCCTCCTCTCGACTCAAACCAGAAGCCTTGGTAACTAAATTCCTCGACCTGTTCCACTTTCTTCCCGTACATCTTCCATTCATGTTCTACCATTATCCTTCTCGTCTAAAAAATAATCCAACACCTTCGTCTTATTTACATTTACCGTTAAGTCTTTAATTCTTACATAATCCTCAAACACTATCACTATGAGACTCATCCCTCTCTCTTCATCCACTAATAAGACTATATCGTCTGCCTACGCTAAGGAATATACCCTACTATTTCCCAAAACCGTTCCCCCTTTTCCTTTCTTCTCCAGTTTCTCCTCTGGATCTGCCAACAAGAGACTGAGTGGTAGTGGGCTCAGTGCGCACCCTGGCCTGAGCCCCCTTCAACTCCAAAAAATCTCCCCTTTTTGTTTCCCAATCCTCACCCTTATCTCAGTCTCTTTAAATATCTCCTTTATCCTCTCGATCGACCCTTCGTCAACCCCCCTCTCCTTTATATTCTGCCATAACATCTTCCTGTTTACCGAGTCAAAAGCCGCTTTAAAGTCTACAAATAAGGCCACTAATTTCCCTTTCTTCCTCCCTAAGTTCCTATTCACTAGATAATTCAGTACGTAGATGTTGTCTACTGCTCCCATCCCTTTCCTGAAGCCTGTCTGATTGTGTGGAATAATCCCTTTCTCTTCCACCTATCTTTTTAATCTCTTTCTGAAAATCTCCGTACATATTTTATAGCACGCCGACATAAGTGTGATTCCCCTATACTCCTCCACCTTCTTGCCCTCTGCTTTCTTAATTAACGGCACCACCAACCCTGTGTCCTCCATTCCTTAGGCCATCCCTCTCCTCTCCAAACCTTTTTGCATACCTCCCACATTTCCTTTCTCACCCCTTCTTCTCCAGACCTCAAAGCCTCGTTCTCAATATGGTCCACACCTGTTGCCTTGTTTCTTTTAAGCCTCCCTATCGCTCTATGCACTTCCTCCCTACTTATCCGGTTATTGCTATCATCTTCCCCTTCTATTACCTTCCTTTTTTCACATAACAACGTATTTTCTACTGCTCCCAACAGTCGCTTAAAGTACGGGGTCCACTCATCCATCCTGATTTCCTCATTGATGCCCTTCCTTCCTTCTCGTTCCCTATTGATCACCTCCCATTCCCTCCCTTCCCTGATTGATTTTTCCACCTCTTCCATATACTTCCTTTTCTTTAACTGCCTTTTATCACTTATCAATCTTTCATGTTCTCTCTTTCTCCTGTTATATTCCTGTTCCCCTATCTCCCCCTTTCTCCACTGTTTTACATTTTTCTTCATTATATCTTTACTCTCCTTACATTCTGCCTCCCACCATCCCCTCTTTATTCTCTCCTCCTCTTCTCTTGGCCTTATCTCTTCTTTTATTCTCTTTGTTAGTTCTTTTAGCTTTTCAAGGCGCGCGTCAACGCCTTCCCCTTACAGTCCTCAAATCTCCTCGTTCTCCATTCTTTCTTTAAATTCTCTCAATTTATCCTCCTCCCATCTACTCATTTTTACTTTCCTTTCGTCAGTTCTCTCCCCTTTTCGCTATGCCGCTTCCATCCTGAGCATTTCAATGTCGCTATTAGCGGGAAGTGTTCTGAGCCTATTTCATTACCTACTTCCACCTCATCCATTCTCTTCCTTATTCTTTCTTCTGCTAAAATGTAATCTATTACTGTCTTCCCTTTACCTATAAAAGTCACTTCCCCTTCTTCATCTTCCCTTATATTTCCATTGCAGATAAACCACCTCTTCTTTACTAATGGGTTCAAAAGAGTTCTACCGTTCCGATCTATCTCCCTGTGCTTGGAATTTTTTCGAAAAGTTTCGCTTTCTTCGTCCCATATCTCACCCTCCGCCCCTAAATTTCCTGTACACGCGTTAAAGTCTTCTCCTATCAAGACCAACTCTTCATTCCTTTCCTCCATCCATTCCCTTAATACTCTCCATCCTTCCTCTTCTCCTCTCCTTCTATACACACAAATGATCGCCACCCTCTTTACTCCAACCTTTATTCTTCTCACCATCACGCCCTGCAGCTTTTCTTCTCGCTCTTCCACTCTTTCATTTCCCATCAGCTCCTTTTTAACCCCTGTTACCATGCCTCCCATCGCTCTTCCCTTTTCATGTTCTTTCCTCGCTTCTTGCATTGTCCACACATACCCCTTCGGCAACTTTCGTTTCAAGCCCTTCCAATGCTTTTCATCCACCCACGTTTCAATCAGCATTACCATGTGCCATTTTCCAATAGCTTCCCAAAACCCATCGTTCCTTTTTTAGCCCTGACATATTCCAGAAAGCCACACTCACTCCTCTTCTTTTGTCCTTCCCTCCCCTCCTTCCCGTGCTCAGTTTTTCTTTTCTGGTGGAAATCCTACCTCGTCTCTCCTACTCTCATTACCTTCGTTCACCCTTCTCTCAAGTATTACTCCCTCTGCTCTCAGCTCTTCTCTCTCTTTGTTCCAGATCCACTTCATCCCATTCACCCACAACTTGTCTTTCCCTATCCAAATATTAACCCCGTTCCTCCTTTATCCATGCTCTTCGTTCGATCACCCACTTCTTCTTTCTCTTTCCGTGTCAGGTCCTCTTCAGTTCTTCTAGTCCTACCCCTTAGTACCCTTTTCCTTTAAATAATTTCTCTCTTCTCTTCCTTGCTTCCCACTTTTACTGCGAGCACACTTGTTTTCCCTTCTGTCTTTCTTCCCTAGACCTCCCCCACCTCCACTCTCACCTGAGCCCCAATATCATTCATCAGCTTATCCACTTATTCCTTTCCCGAGTCGCTTTCTACTGTCATTCCTTTAATTACGATGTTTCGCTTTCTTTTCTCTTTCACTCCTCCTTCTAGTCTTAATTCCATTTCCTTCAGACGTCTGCGCATTCTCTCATTTTCTTCCTGCAGCTTCTTATTATCCCCCTTGACTACGTCTGCAGGTTTCCTCTCTGAGGCCTCTGATGAGTTTCTCGAGGCCTTCTAGACTACTTCCCCCTGACCTCCTTTTATTATCCTCGGACTTGTCTCCTTCGCTACTCGTGGTCGCTGGTTATGGCCACTTATAAAGAAAAATACTTCGCGTTCGTACTATTCAGACTGTTCGCTCTTTGTAGCCTTTGCATGTTCGCCGGTCTGCCTCGTTTGCTTCCTGCCCCCCCCCCCCCCTCCCGACCCTTACCGAGCTTCACGAATACCTCTGCCTCATCACTAATTTCATTACTGCCTTCATTACTACCTTCGATGTTCGCGCTCGCCTCATTCTCTTGCCTACATTCGCTGGTAATTCTCGACCCTCTCGCTGTATCAGTCTCCTGCTGCAATCTCTCTGTCCTTCCTGGACTTCGTGTGAGCGGCATTCTGCCACGCATTCTTTCCTACGTATTGTTTTCTTTTCCCTGTCTTTCAATCCCCCATGCAAATCGTTCAATCTAGATCTGAAGCCAAGACTTTAACAAATCACTCAAAATCTCTCACACTATAACTCACCACTCTTGAACAACTTTCTCTTCACATTCGTCCAACCTTCACACTCACCTGTGACTCACACTGCGTGAAAACACACCACTTCTTACAACCGTCACTAACCTCAAAATTCTCCTCTTACAATTTTGACAATTATATATCATTCACCACCTTTCTGCCAACTCCTCCACTCTCACTTATTCCTTAGCCCTTAAAAACCCTACTCACCGCCCTTTCTCCTCTCAAACTCCCTCTTTCCCCTCACCAAAGCCACAAAGTTAGCACCACAAAAATCAGTTCAGTTTTAAAAATTATTAATTAATTCAACTAATTATTTGAAAAACGGTTGAAATAAAATTTGGACAGATTTTTTTTTAAATTTGTAAAGTTCCTGGTCAAAAAATAAATTCACTGTCATTTCCCGGTTTTTCCCGATCTCATCAAATTTCCGGTTTCCCGGTCCAGCGGCCACCCTGATATTATATACATAAAAAATTTTTCACCCATTTCAGTAGCGAATTATCCGCCTGATAAATAGAAATTATAATATAATACAGAAATAAATATAATAAATATAAAAAATAAATAAATAAAAATAAAAAAAATACAAGAAAATTTGTGTGCAAGCTTGATACTGTATCGTAATATTAAAATTTTGTATCAGGCGAGAAGGGCGCAGCCCACCTTTAAAGTTTTAAGACGGCCCTGCTGAGCGAGAAAAGATCGTGGAAACATCTGGGGAAAACTTCTGCCTGCCACTTTTTTTCTACCCTTTGTTTCCTCTACCTTTTTTCTACACTCTTTTCTACTACTGTGGCACGTGCCTTGCCTCGTTAAACTCAAGATTGTTCTGAGTGACTTTTATCGCGGAAATATAATTTTTATTTACTTTTATAGACAAAATAGGAATCAGGGTACATTATCCTACAGTTTAATCCATTAAACGGGACGATAGCTCCATTCAATTCCTAAATAAAAAACTTCAACAAAGATGCTTGTAAAAACAACATTTTTGAATATTTTTAAATTTTAAGATCTCTACTGCAATTTAAATATGTTGTAGAACACACCAGAATTTTTTCAAATTTTCTCGAACATATTATTAGCTCTGGGGTCATGTGAAAGTACAGTGTTCTGAGCAGTGGGCCTATTTACAGCATTTTTACTTGTATTTTGTTTAACAGCTCTGAACGAAATTTTGTTACAAAAATTTTAGAAACACCATTTTGTTCAGAAAACTTAGCAGATTCGTGTAATCGTTATTAGAACCTTCTGAGATTTTTTCATGTGGAGCTACTGCCTTCCAAAGTCGAAGGTCGCCGATTTTTTGCGGCGATATCAGTAATGCGTAATGACATTTGTCTAGTAGAAGTGCGTACCGCTTGTTGTATACGGTGTCAGAACAATATGAAAGAAATAAAATTGGTGATTGAGAAAGAGAAAAGTAACGACCGGTTCAAGTCATCTACGATGATTATTATCCTTCCACCACTATGCGCGCGCAATGACGCAGAGTACGAGCAGAACCAGCGGAACTTCACGAATAGGCAATAAAATCAGCTGTCATGATCTTTTTGAGGTTGGAAATTGTGCACAGTTGGAAATTGTTTATAATAGTTCACAATTATATCCGTTAACATATTTTTTATAACCGTGTCTAATCCAGTTTTCTAATTGCTAAAGGAAAAATGTTCAACAAAATAGTTGAATGTTTGTCCAGAAAGATGACTTTTTAACAAAATAGTTGAATTTTCAATAAAATAATTAAATTTTCAACGTAAAAAGATGAATTTTCAACCAAATGGTCGAATTTTCAAAAAAGCAAGATTAAAATTTAACCAAAAACAGTTGCATTTGCAACCAAACAATAGAATTATCATCAGATAAATTCAACTTTTTGTTTGGAGTTGTATCCTAAAATGTGAGTGTTACCGAGTGGAAACAAAACTTTAATAAAAATGATTTCTATAAGCACAAATTATTTAAAAAAATGTTTAGTCATAAATTTATCAATTTTTGTGTGTAAATTTGTATTTGGGGATATGTGACCGAGTGGAAATTTGAGCTATATTTTAATATCCCTTTTCTAAGAAAAAGCAACTAAAATTTGGAAACTTTGCTAAAAGCTACAATAATGTAAGCACTTTATACTAGTAATATTTTTAAAAATCTACCAAATCATGGAAATGTGTAAAACTTTCGGGACTTCAATTAAACATTTATTTGGCAACAACCCATTACTATTTGATAATATTTCTTGATGCACGCTAAATTATATTCATTGTTATAAATAAGATTTATAACCATGTGTCTGCTTAGACTTTGAACCGTACAAGGTATGTTAAGGTGGCACAACACTATTGAGGTATAGAGATGTAACCTATTTCATAATTTAGGGCTCATTTAGGGCTAATTTGGGCCCCTATTCCCAAATTTAGGGCTCTTGTATTTAAAAAAAAAAATTGTGTTTGCGCTAGCTTAACGTTAAGCTAGCCGAATATTGCTGTAAAACGTACTAAAAATGATTTTACAGAAAATTCACCTAATATAATAATTTAGGGCTCATTTAGGGCTCTAGGAATATAATAATTAAAAATTAAAAAAAAAAGTTCAAACAATTTTTGTTTAAACAATCTTACTGAAAATGAATTGAAGATATTTATTTTCTTATCCCTCTTCAGGGCTCATTTAGGGCTCCCCGAATATGATATTTGAACATTTAAAAAAATTGTTTAAACAATTATTGTTTAAACAAATTTACCAAAAAAATGTAGGTTTTTTTATTTTCCTTGCATAATTTCAGGCTTATTTCGGGCTCCTGAAATATCGTCGACCGGAAGTCATCCGATTTTTCCTTTGCCCCTTTTTTTTGTTACAGTTGGTGTTGTGCCAGCTTAACGTTATAAAAAATACGTGAAGAAAATTATAAAAGCGATTCTTTCCAGTCGCATATTTTAGGGCTCATTGAGGACTAATTTTGGCCCGTGGTCCTAAATTTAGGGCTCCAATATTTTTTTGAAAAATTAGTGTTTTGCGCTAGCTTAACGTTAAGCTAGCCGAACATTGCTGTTAAACGTACTAAAAATGATTTGACCGAAAATTCACCTCATACAATAATTCAGGGCTCATTTAGGGCTCTGGGAATATAATAATTAAAAATTAAAAAAAAAATTTAAACAATTTTTGTTTAAACAATCTTACTGAAAATGAATTGAATATATTTATTTTTTTATCCCTCTTTAAGGCTCATTTAGGGCTCCCCGAATATGATATTCGAACATTAAAAAAAATTGTTTAAACTTTTTTTCTTAATTCTCAATTATTATATTCCCAGAGCCCTAAATTATTGTACAAGGTGAATTTTCTGTGAAATCATTTTTAGTACTTTTTACAGCAATGTTCGGCTAGCTTAACGTTAAGCTAGCGCAAAACACTAATTTAAAAAAAAATATATTGGAGCCCTAAATTTAGGACCACGAGCCCAAATTAGTCCTCAATGAGCCCTAAAATATGCGACTGGAAAGAATCGGTTTTATAATTTTCTTCACGTATTTTTTATAACGTTGAGCTGGCACAACACCATCTATAACAAAAAAAAAAAAAGGGGCAAAGGAAAAATCGGACGACTTCCGGTCGACGATATTTCAGGAGCCCTAAATAAGCCCGAAATTATGTAAGGGAAATAAAAAAAAACCTAGATTTTTTTAGTAAATTTGTTTAAACAATAATTGTTTAAACAATTTTTTTTAATGTTCAAATATCATATTCGGGGAGCCCTGAATGAGCCTTAACCTGGGATAAGAAAATAAATATCTTCAATTCATTTTCAGTAGGATTGTTTAAACAAAAATTGTTTAAACTTTTTTTTTTAAATTTTTAATTATTATATTCCTAGAGCCCTAAATGAGCCCTAAATTATTGCATAAGGTGAATTTTCTGTAAAATCATTTTTAGTACGTTTTACAGCAATGTTCGGCTAGCTTAACGTTAAACTAGCGCAAAACACTAATTTTTTAAAAAAATATTGGAGCCTTAAATTTAGGACCACGGGCCCAAATTAGTCCTCAATGAGCCCTAAAATATGCGACTGGAAAGAATCGCTTTTATAATTTTCTTCACATATTTTTTATAACGTTAAGCTGGCACAACACCATCTATAACAAAAAAAAAGGGGCAAAGGAAAAATCGGACGACTTCTGTTCGACGATATTTCAGGAGCCCTAAATAAGCCTGAAATTATGCAAGGGAAATAAAAAAAAAATCTACATTTTTTTGGTAAATTTGTTTAAACAATTTTTTTAATGTTCAAATATTATATTCGGGGAGCCCTAAATGAGCCTTAACGTGGGATAAGAAAATAAATATCTTCAATTCATTTTCAGTAGGATTGTTTAAACAAAAATTGTTTAAACTTTTTTTTTAATTTTCAATTATTATATTCCTAGAGCCCTAAATGAGCCCTAAGTTATTGCATAAGGTGTATGAACTCTCCCTTTTACGGGTTTGAGGGCCTCCGCTCCCTGTACATATGTTTACATTTCATCCTTAGTCTAGCTTAACCGCTACTTATTTTCTAATGCATCGCCTTATATAAAAACAATAATCTTAGTACTACTCTTCTTAAACTACAGACAATGAGCGATCTTCCTGGGCTTCCGTTTTCTCTTACCATCAAATTCATTTAGACCGATTTGAAAATTAAAAATTTTTACTCTTTATTTTCCTTTAAACAGGATTACCCGTTTGGCTCTACCCTGATCCCTTGCTTTCTCTTATTTCTTCCAGTTTTTTCATCCACATCACTCCCTGCCCATTACCATCCAAGATCCATCTCACACATTCATCCACACTCAACTGTCCATCTTCCTCTCCCGTACACCTCTCTAACACATGTGCCCATGACTCCACTTCGTACCCACATACTCTGCACAGATTGTCCTCTTCATCCATCCAATATCTACAAGCTCTCACTCCTTCTCCCATTCTAAACCGTAGCACCCTATTCCATTTGTCCTCCTTTTTCATCTTTTGCAAATATTCTGGTTCCGTCACCCCTTCGACCATCATATACCATCTATTGTACTTGGAATCCATAATCTTTCTCCATCTCTCTTCTCCTTGTCTTACTAATAGCTCTAATTCAATGTTCTGCCAATCGAGAAACCCTTCCTGTATATCACAAACACTCCTCATTTTTTTCCTTTCTTCCTCCCATTTTGAATTTCCCAAATTGCCTCTCGTCTCCTTGTTCCGAACTTCGTCCAAGCATACTTGTGCTATTCTGCTCCCCTCTCCCCTTTTCAGCTTCTCTTCAAACCTCCAGGCTCTCTTAATTTGTCTAGTTACCATTTTTTCCCTTCCTAGTTCTTCCCTTATCATGTATCCTGGACAACTCCAACTAACCCCCATTACCCATCTCAGAAATCTCTCATGTATGCTTTCCACTTTCCTATGTTTCTTCCATCCCCAAACCTCCACTCCATAACACAACACCGCCCAAACCAACGCATCAAACAACCAAACCCTCATTCTCCAATCGTCCTTGAACCTTCTCTTTCCTATACCCCATACTTGGCCCATTACTTTACTCGCACTTTCGATTCTTTTCCTCACCTGCAAATCGTTTCCCCCTCCTGACTCATACCAAAAACCTAGGTAACAGAACTCCTCCACAATTTCCACTGTTTGTCCGTTCATCTTCCAAACGTAACCTATTTTGGTCTTTTTATTTCTGAAACACATCACCTTGGTCTTCCCTACGTTCACCGTCAGTTCTTTTCTTCCCACGTA
This sequence comes from Andricus quercusramuli, assembly GCA_932178445.1. Taxonomy (NCBI): domain Eukaryota; kingdom Metazoa; phylum Arthropoda; class Insecta; order Hymenoptera; family Cynipidae; genus Andricus; species Andricus quercusramuli. The sequence goes on along the minus strand of CAKNXH010058072.1, from coordinate 63,313 downwards.
CTCTTCGAAAATTCTTATCATTAGGTTCATCCCCTTCTCATCGTCTGCTATTAGAACTACGTCGTCCGCGTATGCTAGGGAGTATAGTTTGCTATTACCCAGGATCGTCCCACCTTTCCCTTTCTCCTTTAGCTTCTCCTCTAGGTCTGCCAGCAGCAAATTAAAAAGTAGTGGACTCAACGGGCACCCTTGCCTTAGACCTCTTCCTGTCCAGAAAACCTCCCCTTTTTCCCCGCGTATCTTCACCCTAATCCTGGTTTCAGTGAAAATTTCCTGTATCCTCTCCACCAGCCCTTCTTCTATTCCCCTCTCTTTCATTGCCTGCCATAGCACTTTTCTGTTCACTGAGTCAAAAGCTGCTTTGAAATCTACAAACAAAGCGACTAATTTCCCTCTTTTTCTCCCTAAGTTTCTGTTAACCAAGTAGTTGAGTACGTAAATGTTGTCTATTGTCCCCATCCCTTTTCTAAATCCCGTCTGGTTGTGTGGGATACTTTGCTTCTCTTCTATCTGATTCTCTAACCTTTTTCTTAGAATTTCTGTGTATATTTTATAGCCCACTTGCATGAGAGTGATCCCTCTGTACTCTTCTACCTTCTTACCTTCCCCTTTCTTAACAAGCGGTACTACCAGCCCTGTCATCCACTCCTCCGGCCACCCTTCTCCTTTCCAGAGCTTGTTGCATATCCTCCACATCACTTCCCTAATCCCTTCTCCTCCATACTTTATCGCTTCGTTCTCCATACCATCCTCTCCTGTGGCCTTGTTTCTTTTCAGTCTATCTATCGCCTCATTCACTTCTTCTCTTGTTATTTCGTTCGCTTCCTCCGTTTCTCCCTGGACTGTCTTTCTATTTTCCCCTTTGATCCTATTTTGTTCTCCCCCTAACAGACCCTTAAAATAATCTGTCCATTCATCCATTTCTATTTCTTCATTCACGCCCTTCCTTCCTCCTCTTTCCCTGTTTATCACATACCAGACCCTACCTTCTTTGATTGCTTTTTCTACTTCTTCCTTGTATTTCTCCGTTCCCCTTTGCTTTTTCCCTTCCAGCATCTTCTCATGTTCTCTTTTTCTCCTGTTGTACTCCGCCTTCTCTATTTCTCCGCCTTCTCTATTTCTCCTTTCCTCCATTTTCTTACAGACTCTTTCATTCTCTCCTTACTCTCCCTGCATTCCTCGTCCCACCATCCTCTCTTTCCCTCTTCTCTTCCTTCTTTTGTACCTATCTCATCCTTCACCTTCTCAATCGACCCTTTCAACCTTTTAATTAACGAGTCTACCCCCTCCTCCTTTTCATATCTAACATTCTCCTTTTCCACCTTCTGTTCAAACACTTTTAATTTATCTACCCCCCAGACTCCCATTTTCGTGTTCCTTTCCCCCCCTCTTTCCTTTCTCCCTCTGCCACGCTTGTGGACGCCACCTTTCAGTGTAGCTATTACTGGGAAGTGTTCTGACCCTATCTCATTCCCTACATTCATACTGCATATCATATTCCTCATTCTTTCTTCCACCAGGATGTAGTCTATTATTGTTTCTCCCTTACCTATAAATGTAATCTCTCCTTTCTCATCTCCTTTCATGTTGCCATTACATATAAACCATCCGGTTTCTCCTATTATGTCTAGTAGCCTCCTCCCCTCCCGGTCTATCTCCCTATGTTTGGAGCTCCTTATATATGCCTCCTTTTCTTCATCCCAAGTCCCTCCCCCTTGCTCGCCAGTCCAGGCATTTAAGTCACCTCCTATCAAAACCAATTCTTCCTTCTTTTCCTCCATCCACCTCCTTATTACTCTCCAACCTTCCTCTTCCCGTCTTCTTCTATATACACAAACCACCGCTATTTTGACTTTCCCTATTATAATCCTTCTAACCATTGTTCCCTCCTTTTCTTCCCTGCCCTGCTCTGTTTTACCTTTTACTGCCAATTCTTTTCTCACCCCCGATACCATGCCGCCCATTCCTCTACCTTTAACGTGTTCCTTTCTTGCTTCTTGCATTGTCCACACATACCCTTTAGGTAACAACCTTTTCATCCCCTTCCAATCCTTCTCATCCGCCCAGGTTTCACTCATCATAATCACGTCCCACTTTTCTAACTCCCGCCAGAAACCTTCATTCTTGTTCTTCAAGCCTGACACATTCCAGAAAGCTATTTTCACTTTTTTCTCCTCCCTTCCCTCCCCTATCCTCCTTACATTTCTTCCGCCTTGCTTTTTGGAAACCCCTCTGTTTGCTCTCTAGCCTCTTTTGAATCTTCCTTTCTTCTACCTTTCTCAACTCTTTTTCCCTTTTTCCTTATTTCTTCTACTTCCTCGTCCCAGACCCACTCCTCCCCATTTATCCATAGTCTGTCTCGCCCTATCCATACCATGCATCCCTTTTTCCTCTCTATCCATGCTCTCTGTTCTATTTGCCATCTCCTTTTCCTCTCCCTCCAAGTCAAATCCTCTTCAATTCTCTCCCTTCTTCCTTTCAATAATTTTTTGTTCTCCATAATTTTCTTTTTCTCCTCCTGACTCCCTACTTTTACTACAAACATTCCTTCTTTTCCTTCCTTCGTCATTCCTAATCTCTTAACTCCTTCTACCCTCACACGAATTCCAATATCTCTCAGCAGATTTTTGATTTCAATTTCCCCTGTTTCACTCTCTATTTTCAATCCCTTGACTACTATGTTATTTTTTCTCTTCGCCCTTTCTTCCCCTTCCAACCTTCTTTCAATCTCACTCAGTCTCTTCTTCAATCTTTCATTCTCATTTTGCACGTTATCACTCCCTTCTACTTCTCCCGCACTTTCTGTTCCCTTCCCCATATGCTCATTCCTAACTTCTAATTTGCTTACCCGTTCTTTCAGTTGTTTTATCTCCCTATTTGTCTGTTCGTCAATCTCTCTCTGTCTATTCTCTATGGCCTCTAGTTTACCCCATACCTTGTCTTTCTCCTCTTTCCAGAGTTTATCCCACTCTTCCCACTTTTCTCTTACTTTTCTCACTTCCCCCCTAACTTCTTTCCCCTGCCTATTCATATCTTCCAGACTCTTCCTTGTTTCCTCTCTAAACCCTTTTATGAGGGCTGCTAGCTTCTCAAACATCCCCCCATCCCCCCTATCTCTGTCTGGAGTTTTTCGTTTAATCTTCACTTTCTTGTTATCCTTGTCCCTTTCAGGATCATCTTCCCCTTCCTCTCTCTTCCTTTTATCTTCCCCTTCACTGCTAGTTACGTTCCCCTTTTTGTGCCATTCATCCAGACTCCTATTCGAGCCCGCGCTACCTAGCCTGTTGAGGCGCTGTAGGTTTGATGGTCTCCCGCGTTTCTGGCTCGTGCCTGAACCCCTTCTGTCAGCTGATCCGACCCTGTTCGGTGTATCGAACGTCTCGTCATCGCTACTGTCAAATTCTCCCTTCTCCCCACTTTACCGCGCTCAAATCCTCGTCCGCTCTTGCTTCTTCCTCTCCCTGCCCTCTGGCGCCCGTTTGTGGACTTCTTACCGTCGGCATCCCAGTATCCAACCTTACCCACTGTTCCACGACGCTACCCTCTCTTCACCTGCCTACCTCTTGCCCCCCTTGCCCGACAACTATTTTCTACACCTAACCTCAAAACAAAAATTGCACGTTTCAACTTTCCTTTCTCACAACTTATTTCCACCCTTTACACACTTGCCTTTACTCACCCTTCTTCCTTTACACCTGCTCTCCGCACTCCCTGCCCTTTCTGCACCCACACACGCTGATTCCCTTCACCAAAGCCAAAAAACGCAACACTTGACACAAACGAGTTCTCTCACGATCGGTACCGAAAACGGAAGCCTATTGCATAAGGTGAATTTTCTGTAAAATCATTTTTAGTACGTTTTACAGCAATGTTCGGCTTGCTAAACGTTAAGCTAGCGCAAAACACTAATTTTAAAAAGAAATATTGGAGCCCTAAATTTAGGACCACGGGCCCAAATTAGTCCTCAATGAGCCCTAAAATATGAGACTGGAAAGAATCGCTTTTATAATTTTCTTCACGTATTTTTTATAACGTTAAGCTGTCACAACACCAGCTATAACAAAAAAAAGGGGCAAAGGAAAAATCGGACGACTTCCGGTCGACGATATTTCAGGAGCCCGAAATAAGCCTGAAATTAGGCAAGGGAGATAAAAAAAGCCTACATTTTTTGGTAAATTTGTTTAAACAATAATTGTTTAAACAATTTTTTT
>CAKNXH010058072.1:17296-49102 GCA_932178445.1 Andricus quercusramuli | reverse complement strand
GTCACCGTTAAAGACACCTCACCCAGGTGCCATGCAGCTTTCGGCACGGTTCGCACACCTTCGCTTAGGGGTTATTCCTTCGGGACCATCCCTGGACAATTGTCCGCGACTGCTTATTAATTATTGTATCCATATTCAGCAGAAACCCTTGGTACGGGGACCCTCTATCCGCAACCCAAGGACGCGTTCGGTGGCTTTGTCATAAGCCCTTCGGTTCTATTCCAAGGGAATCGAAACCGAATATAATAATAATATAACATAAAATATATATAATAATAGATATAATATATAATATAATAATATATATATATATATATATATATATATATATTTATGTTTACAATTTTATTTTCATTGTAAATTAATTGTAAATAATTGTAAATAATTGTAAAATAAATTCATCGAAATTTATTTTATAATGAAATATCCCATGATTTTACAAAGACAGCACAATTTTGAAGGTAATTCTTTGTAGTATATTGATAACTAATAAAGTTATTTTTATTATTTAATTCCGGAAATCTATTCCGTAAGGTCAAGGATGGTACAAAAATTTCGTAAAATTTAAAAATTACGAACTATTTACAAGAAATTTTAAAATAAAATAAATTATAAAAAGTATTAATATTTTTCATTTTTAAAATTAATGTAACAGAGTACAGTTTTTATTTGTCTTTTTAAAATCATGAGCTATTTCTTTATAAAATAAGTTTCGTTAAAATAAGTTCGTCGCCCAATTGAAATTATTTTACAACTAAAATAAAATTGTAAAAATAAATATAAATATAAGTTTTCCAAAATTCTTGACAAAATTTTCGAAATATTTTCTAAGATTTCAGATATTTCAAATGAAAAATTGAACAACAAAAAAAAAAAAAAACATTTTCAACCGAATTTTTTAATTTTCAGGCAAAAAAGGTTCATTCTTAATGAAAAATGTGATAATTGCTATTTCAATAACAAAAATTATTTTAAATAAAAAACGGTTGAATTTAACTTTGAAAAAATGAATTTTCAACCTAATAAATACATTAGTAAGTAAAAACGATTTTTAGTCAAGAAAAAAGTAAAATTGCAACCAAACTATAACTTAAGGCAAAACATAATTTTTAATACAAAATAAAAATTTCGAATAACCATTTATTCTTTAAGTTATTTATTTTTAAGGTTATAGGTATAAATATATTTTTCCTGAGATTCTTGAAAATTTTCGAAGATTTTTTAATATTTGTTTATGTTCATCAAAATTTCAACAAAAAACATAAGTTTTCACTAAACAGTTGAATTTTCAAACAAAAAAGCTGAATTTCCAACGAAAAATTATAATTTTTAATTAAAAACGGTTTAAATCAACTTTCAAAGAATGATATTTCACCAAATAAATAAATTTTCAAATAAAAAATTTTTTAATAAAGAAAAAAGAAAAATATGAACAAAATTGTAGTTAAAGGGAAAAATCTTTTTGTACACAAAATAAAACTTTTGAGTAACTATTTCTCAACTTTTTTTTTTGCTTATTTCAAGTTTATATAACTATAATATTCATATAGGATTCTTGACAAAATTTCACAAAATTTTTCAATATTTCAGATATGTCAAATAAAAATTTCTACAAAAAATATAATTATCAACCAAACACTAACTGAGATATGTTCATAATTTCATTCCTGAAATCTATTCACTTAGGTCAAATATGATAAAAATGTCGTAAAATTAAAGGTATTAATATTTTTCATTTTTGAAATTAATTTATACAGAGTACTTAAAATATGTTCATTAGTTATTAAAATGCTACAAAGACTAACCTTCAAAATTCTGTTGACCTTTAAAAATCATGAGAAATTTCTTCATAAAATAAATTTTGTTAACATTATTTTACAATTAAAATAAAATTGTAAAAACTAAATTTTGTAATTTTGAGATAAATATTTTAAGACATTGAAGGTTTTATAAAGTTCTTATATATTAAGAATATTGATTTATTTAACAAATTAAAATAATAATTATGTATTATCATTTAACTTTACAATATTTAAAATCCAATAAAAAATTAAAGATTACTAATGAGAAATGAAATCACTTAAAAGTGATAGATATTATTAACCTAATCTTAAAATCCCATATACAATATTCAATATATTTGAAGTTTATAAACCTCCAGTGTCTTATAATGTATTCTCTGCAGAATCAGATCGTCTCAAACATTCCATAAGAATTCCTGAAAGACATAATCATTAAATATTTCAAGATTTCATTACATGTATTTGAAGTCTTTCCTTTAGGTTTAAATTTTTGAAAACAAAAATTAACCCAAACCTCCCAATAGCCAACGAAACCGTACGTTAAATCGAGGGAGCTCGGCCCGAGCCTTGAGTTCATGCTCGTGCATTTTCGGCTTTACACGAGGATGGCCGACACAACGCGTAACAGAGCCGTTATACTATCCGGAGGCTCAATTGAAAAAAACATACATGTATATGTAACAATGTATGTAGTAGTGATGTGGTGGTTATGTGCCTAAAATAAACAAATAATGTGAAAATTGGAATTATTTATTTTTATCAACCTTTCATTAAATAGGCTTTAAGAAGAGATAACTGATCTATTTAAAGTTAATTTAAATAAGTAAAAGTATATACGAACAAAAGCTGTTTTTTTCAATTTAATGAATTACTAAACAAAAATTTAAAGATATCCTGAAAACTGGAGAAGGCATAAGACACCTTGTATATTCACTACCACATGGGCACACTGACAAGGTACGTATTCACTTCAACATGGACATTGGATACATTCTTATCTTATTAAAAGGAGATTGGTATATAAAGAAAGAAAGAAAGAGAACACAATTTTAGTTTTATATCATTCTCTTTATTAAATGTACCTTGAATCGTCACATATAAATTACATCATATTTTCAACAATAAATTATTCATGTAAAAAAAAACTTAATTTCTACGAGTATACATTTTTCTAGCATTTTTTAAAATAGTTTTGAGTATTAATTTTAATAATGTATGTGGTACATCACCAGACGTTCAAGCTATACCGCGTAAATTATTTTCCAGGCAACGATTTATTCTTTTGTATTTTGTCGATGCAGAAGTCCACTTAAAATGTGGTTGAAACAGAAAATTATAAGGTTTTCTAATTTTAATATTAACTGGCAGTATAGCTAATTCTTTAACTATAAAGTAATTCAAAGGTAATATGAAACCTTAACCGTCAAGTGTATACGACAACTTGTCTAATACTACAAATTATACGACAATTTGTCTGATACTAAAAATTATACGAGTTCAACTAAAGCAATTAATATTATTTTGTTAACCCCACCACTTATTGGTTTATACTCAACTACTCGATCTTGCAAGATTAATGAGTATGCTGAAGTTTGAGCAGGAAAATTGTCCTTAGCTTCAAACTCCAAACGAATATCAAGTGGTCCATACTTCAAGGACTTATTTTGCTTCGAACAGTCAATAACTATTAATGGCGCATCCTTATCTAAAAAGGACATGCATTTCGACTAACTTCAAATGTGTCACCTTGAAGCAAACTTCACGCGTAACCCACTAACCTCATTGGTAAATTTATTCGGAGCCGAGTTTCCCTGAACTCTATTGGTGAAACATTCAAATGTGCGGATTAATTTCTATCGATTCTTACTGTCGGTCGATACACACTCTATGGTTGTCCCATTTCTATCGACATTTACTTTCGGTCGGTCCACACTCGATGGATGCCCCTACTCCCTCCCACCTCCCACCTCTCACCCTCATTATTTTCTAACATCGAGCGCGTCGGAAAAATACGACGTAAAATTTCTGTAAACATCTAGCGCGTCGTTTAACATCGCGCGCACGTTGAACGTGCATCTTAGAAAAGGAGAGATATAAGATTGCGAGGATATGTTTTAAACTTAGAAAGATAAAGATGCACGTTCAACATGCGCACGATGCTTAAACAGTTTAACTTAACCAAAAAAGATTGACCTTTAACGAAAAAAAAAATGAATTCTCAAACAAAAGGGAATAATTTTAAACCAAGAACATTTTTCAGACATTAAATATGAAATATATACGAAAAAATGTAACAGCTCATACGTCAACCAAACAAATTTTCCATTACAAATCAAAAACAATTTAATTTTCTAAAAAAATTACATTTATTCCGAAAGAGATAAAATTCTAAAACCAAAAAGACGAATTTAAAAAAATTAATGATATTGCAGTCAATAAAGAAAACAAATCCAGACAATTAATTTGAAGTTCTACAAAACAGTTGAATTTTCCATAAAAATAATTTAATTCCAAATTAAATAAGATACATTATCAACCAAAAATGTAATACTTGCCATTTCAACAAAAATAACAATAAAAAAAATTTAACTCAAAATATGCATTTAGAATTTTGTATTTTTCAAAACATATTCAGTTAAATAATACTATTATTTCAACAATTTCAGACAAAAAATATCAGATACTTTCTTATCTTCTTTTATATCTAAAAAGGACATGCATTTCGACTAACTTCAAATGTGTCACCTTGAAGCAAACTTCACGCGTAACCCAAATTATAAATCAAAAACAGTTCAGCTTAACCAAAAAAAAATTGACTTGAAAAAAAGAATAAATTTTCAAACAGAAAAGAATAATTTTAAACCAATAAAATTTTCCAGACATTAAGGAACAAAAATTTCTAAAAAAATTATTGAATTTTGTAAAAAAAATGCAAATTAAATCAAAAAAGGCGAATTTTGAAATAAACAGTCAAATTTTTAATATAAACACAAAAACGTATATTGAACCAACAGGCTTCCGTTTTCGGTACCGATCGTGAGAGAACTCTTTTGTGTCAAGTGTTGCGTTTTTTGGCTTTGGTGAAGGGAATCAGCGTGTGTGGGTGCAGAAAGGGCAGTGAGTGCGGAGAGCAGGTGTAAAGGAAGAAGGGTGAGTGAATGCAAGTGTGTAAAGGGTGGAAATAAGTTGTGAGAAAGGAAAGTTGAAACGTGCAAATTTTGTTTTGAGGTTAAGTGTAGAAACTAGTTGTCGGGTAAGGGGGGTAAGAGGTAGGCATGCTAGAGCGGGAAACATCGAGGACTCTTTGGTAAGGTAGGAATGCCGACCATACGAAGTCCACGAACGGGCGACAGAGGGCAGGGAGAGGAAGAAGCAAGAGCGGACGAGGTTTTGAGCGCTGTTAGTGGGGAGAAGGGAGAATTGGACAGTAGCGATGACGAGACGTTCGAGACACCGACCAGGGTCGGATCAGCTGAGAGAAGGGGTTCAGGCACGAGCCAGAAACGCGGGAGACCTTCAAACTTACAGCGCCTCAACAGGCTAGGTAGCGCAGGCTCTAATAGGAGTCTGGATGAATGGCAAAAAAAGTTGAGCGCGACTAGCAGTGAAGGGGAAGATAAAAGAAAAAGAGAGGAAGGGGAAGATGATCCTGAAAGGGACAAGGATAACAAGAAAGTGAAAATTAAACGAAAAACACCAGACAGATAGGGGGGATGGGGGGATGTTTGAGAAGCTAGCAGCCCTCATAAAAGGGTTTAGAGAGGAAACAAGGAAGAGTCTGGAAGATATGAATAGGCAGGGGAAGGAAGTTAGGGGGGAAGTGAGAAAAGTAAGAGAAAAGTGGGAAGAGTGGGATAAACTCTGGAAAGAGGAGAAAGACAAGGTATGGGGTAAACTAGAGGCCATAGAGAATAGACAGAGAGAGATTGACGAACAGACAAATAGGGAGATGAAACAACTGGAAGAACGGGTAAGCAAATTAGAAGTTAGGAATGAGCATATGGGGAAGGGAGCAGAAAGTGCGGGAGAAGTAGAAGGGAGTGATAACGTGCAAAATGAGAATGAAAGATTGAAGAAGAGACTGAGTGAGATTGAAAGAAGGTTGGAAGGGGAAGAAAGGGCGAAAAGAAAAAATAACATAGTAGTCAAGGGATTGAAAATAGAGAGTGAAACAGGGGAAATTGAAATCAAAAATCTGCTGAGCGATATTGGAATTCGGGTAAGGGTAGAAGGAGTTAAGAGATTAGGAATGACGAAGGAAGGAAAAGAAGGAATGTTCGTAGTAAAAGTAGGGAGTGAGGAGGAGAAAAAGAAAATTATGGAGAACAAAAAATTATTGAAAGGAAGAAGGGAGAGAATTGAAGAGGATTTGACTTGGAGGGAGAGGAAAAGGAGATGGCAAATAGAACAGAGAGCATGGATAGAGAGGAAAAAGGGATGCATGGTATGGATAGGGCGAGACAGATTATGGATAAATGGGGAGGAGTGGGTCTGGGACGAGGAAGTAGAAGAAATAAGGAAAAAGGGAAAAAGAGTTGAGAAAGGTAGAAGAAAGGAAGATTCAAACGAGGCTAGAGAGCAAACAGAGGGTTTTCCAAAAAGCAAGGCGGAAGAAAAGTAAGGAGGATAGGGGAGGGAAGGGAGGAGAAAAAAATGAAAATAGCTTTCTGGAATGTGTCAGGCCTGAAGAACAAGAATGAAGGTTTCTGGCGGGAGTTAGAAAAGTGGGACGTGATTATGATGAGTGAAACCTGGGCGGATGAGAAGGATTGGAAGGGGATGAAAAGGTTGTTACCTAAAGGGTATGTGTGGACAATGCAAGAAGCAAGAAAGGAACACGTTAAAGGTAGAGGAATGGGCGGCATGGTATCAGGGGTGAGAAAAGAATTGGCAGTAAAAGGTAAAACAGAGCAGGACAGGGAAGAAAAGGAGGGAACAATGGCAAGAAGGATTATAATAGGGAAAGTCAAAATAGCGGTGGTTTGTGTATATAGAAGAAGAGGGGAAGAGGAAGGTTGGAGAGTAATAAGGAGGTGGATGGAGGAAAAGAAGGAAGAATTGGTTTTGATAGGAGGTGACTTAAATGCCTGGACTGGCGAGCAAGGGGGAGGGACTTGGGATGAAGAAAAGCAGGCATATATAAGGAGCTCCAAACATAGGGAGATAGACCGGGAGGGGAGGAGGTTACTAGACATAATAGGAGAAACCGGATGGTTTATATGTAATGGCAACATGAAAGGAGATGAGAAAGGAGAGATTACATTTATAGGTAAGGGAGAAACAGTCATAGATTACATCCTGGCGGAAGAAAGAATGAGTAATATGATATGCAGTATGAATGTAGGAAATGAGATAGGGTCAGAATACTTCCCAGTAATAGCTACACTGAAAGGTGGCGTCCATAAGCGTGGCAGAGGGAGAAAGGAAAGAGGAGGGGAAAGGAACACGAAAATGGGAGTCTGGGGGGTAGATAAATTAAAAGTGTTTGAACAGAAGATGGAAAAGGAGAATGTTAGATATGAAAAGGAGGAGGGAGTAGACGCGTTAATTAAAAGGTTGAAAGGGTCGATTGAGAAGGTGAAGGATGAGATAGGTACAAAAGAAGGGAGAGAAGAGGGAAAGAGAGGATGGTGGGACGAGGAATGCAGGGAGAGTAAGGAGAGAATGAAAGAGTCTATAAGAAAATGGAGGAAAGGAGAAATAGAGAAGGCGGAGTACAACAGGAGAAAAAGAGAACATGAGAAGATGCTGGAAGGGAAAAAGCAAAGGGGAACGGAAAAATACAAGGAAGAAGTAGAAAAAGCAATCAAAGAAGGTAGGGTCTGGGATGTGATAAACAGGGAAAGAGGAGGAAGGAAGGGCGTGAATGAAGAAATAGAAATGGATGAATGGACGGATTATTTTAAGGGTTTGTTAGGGGGAGAACAAAATAGGATCAAAGGGGAAAACAGAAAAACAGTCCAGGGAGAAACGGAGGAAGCGAACGAAATAACAAGAGAAGAAGTGAATGAGGCGATAGATAGACTGAAAAGAAACAAGGCCACAGGAGTGGATGGTGTGGAGAACGAAGCGATAAAGTATGGAGGAGAAGGGATTAGGGAAGTGATGTGGAGGATATGCAACAAGGTCTGGAAAGGAGAAGGGTGGCCGGAGGAGTGGATGACAGGGCTGGTAGTACCGCTTGTTAAGAAAGGGGAGGGTAAGAAGGTAGAAGAGTACAGAGGGATCACTCTCATGCAAGGGGGCTATAAAATATACACAGAAATTCTAAGAAAAAGGTTAGAGAACCAGATAGAAGAGAAGCAAAGTATCCCACACAACCAGACGGGATTTAGAAAAGGGATGGGGACAATAGACAACATTTACGTACTCAACTACTTGGTTAACAGAAACTTAGGGAGAAAAAGAGGGAAATTAGTCGCTTTGTTTGTAGATTTCAAAGCAGCTTTTGACTCAGTGAATAGAAAAGTGCTATGGCAGGCAATGAAAGAGAGGGGAATAGAAGAAGGGCTGGTGGAGAGAATGAAGGAAATTTTTACTGCAACCAGGATTAGGGTGAAGATACGCGGAGAAAAACGGGAGGTTTTCTGGACAGGAAGAGGTCTAAGGCAAGGGTGCCCGTTGAGTCCACTACTTTTTAATTTGCTGCTGGCAGACCTAGAGGAGAAGCTAAAGGAGAAAGGGAAAGGGGGGACGATCCTGGGTAATAGCAAACTATACTCCCTAGCATACGCGGACGACGTAGTTCTAATAGCAGACGATGAGAAGGGGATGAACCCAATGATAAGAATTTTCGAAGAGTACGTGGGAACAAAATAACTGAAGGTGAACGTAGGGAAGACCAAGGTGATGTGCTTCAGAAATAAAAAGACCAAAATAGGTTACGTTTGGAAGATGAACGGACAAACAGTGGAAATTGTGGAGGAGTTCTGTTAACTAGGTTTTTGGTTTGAGTCAGGAGGGGGAAACGATTTGCAGGTGAGGAAAAGAATCGAAAGTGCGAGTAAAGTAATGGGCCAAGTATGGGGTATAGGAAAGAGAAGGTTCAAGGACGATTGGAGAATGAGGGTTTGGTTGTTTGATGCGTTGGTTTGGGCGGTGTTGTGTTATGGAGTGGAGGTTTGGGGATGGAAGGAACATAGGAAAGTGGAAAGCATACATGAGAGATTTCTGAGATGGGTAATGGGAGTTAGTTGGAGTTGCCCAGGATACATGATAAGGGAAGAACTAGCAAGGGAAAAAATGGTAACCAGACAAATTAAGAGAGCCTGGAGGTTTGAAGAGAAGCTGAAAAGGGGAGAGGGGAGTAGTATAGCACAAGTATGCTTGGACGAAGTTCTGAACAAGGAGACGAGAGGCAATTGGGGAAATTCAAAATGGGAGGAAGAAAGGAAAAAAATGAGGAGTGTTTGTGATATACAGGAAGGGGTTCTGGATTGGCAGAACATAGAATTAGAGCTATTAGTAAGACAAGGAGAAGAGAGATGGAGAAAGATTATGGATTCGAAGTACAATAGATGGTATATGATGGTCAAAGGGGTGACGGAACCAGAATATTTGCAAAAGATGAAAAAGGAAGACAAATGGAATAGGGTGGTACGGTTTAGAATGGGTGAAGGAGTGAGAGCTTGTAGATATTGGTTAATGGACAGGGAGTGATCTGGATGAAAAAACTGGAAGAAATAAGAGAAAGCAAGGGATCAGGGTAGAGCCAAACGGGTAATCCTGTTTAAGGGAAACTAACGAGAAAAATTTTTAATTTTAAAATCAGTCTAAATGAACTTGATGGTAAGAGAAAACGGAAGCCCGGGAAGATCGATCATTGTCTGTAGTTTAAGAAGAGTAGTACTAAGATTATTGTTATTATGTAAGGCGATGCATTAGAAATTAAGTAGCGGTTAAGCTAGACTAAGGATGAAATGTAAACATATGTACAGGGAGCGGAGGCCCTCAAACCCGTAAAAGGGAGAGTTCAAATATACATATTGAACCAACAAAATAAATGTTTAACAAAGTAGTTTAACTTTTACGAAGATAGTTTCATTTTAAAACAAAAAATATTAATTACACAGGCCGACAAAAATTACATCATTTTTGTACACAAAGACCGGACTATGTGACCCAGAAGGATTTTGGTTAATGGAAATTCAAGATAAAAAGAAGTAACAGACAGACGATGGCGTTATCAGTTTCGAGGGGAAAAAATTGCTGATCGTGTTATATTGCCTCAAATATGGATAAAAATAGTCATTTTTGCACTTTCAGGTTAGGATATATCAAAAACCTGACGTATAGGAAAAATTTGGATAACGGATTCGGTTTTAGGATACCAAAATCCTTCCGGATCACATAGTCCGGTATTTGGGTTTGAATTTTGTTGGCCTGTGTTATCAACGAAATATGTAATAGTTAATATTTCATCAAAAATAGATTTGCTTTCTAAATCAAAAACAGTTCAACTTAACCAAAAAAGACTAATTAAAAAAAAATTCTCAGAGAAAAAATAATAATTTTAAACAAATAAAATTTTCAAGGCATTAGGGAACAAAAACTTCTAAAAAATTATTGAATTTTCTACAAAAAAGTGTAAATTCAATCAAAAAATGAGAATTTGGAACTAAACAGTTAAATTTACAAAGAAACAAGATGATTTTCTTAACACCATTTTTTATTTTTAAACAAAGTCATTACGTTTTTGTATATATCATAAATTTTAAAAGTAGATCATTAATTTTATATAAAAAGTCAACAATTTTTAGCAAAATATAAACATGAATTTTGAACTACAAAAGATGAATTTAAAAAATGAAATAGTTCAATTTTCAACGATTATGTCGTCTTCGTCGAAAAATGCGTAATAATGACAGTATAAATAATATACCGGTAACCGTGGTGAGAATAAATAAGACAGAGATAGTTCAGACTTCAGACTTTACAACATGAAGCAAACAGCGCATGGCATAGAAATGAAAATGTTTATACAAACAATCTGGCTTTTTCTCATATAGAAAATACGTCTGACAATAGTCAAAGTGCAGACAAAATTGAACACTACTGTGGTGGAATGAATATTTTATGTACACATTGCAACGCGAAACACTTTGAAGCTGAAAAAGTGGCTAATAAGAAAAATTCTTTCAATGATTGTTGCAGTCATGGCGAAGTCATTCTTGAACCATTACCTAATCCACCACCATTTCCTTTTCAATAGAGTTTATTTGATGGTACACACGAACAATCAAATCATTTTCACGAACGTATACGGTGCTATAACAATGCACTTGCTTTTGCGTCTTTTAATGCTCATTTAGTTAAATTCAATAACAGACGTCCTGGACCATGCCGCTTCAAAATACATGGCCAGGTTTATTATCAAATTAATACATCTTTGTATCAAGATGCAAATGGAAGTCCTTCCTATGGTCAACTATTTATCGTAGATCAAAATGAAGCTACGAATATTCGATGCAATCAAATGTCTACGTTGAATAGGGAAATTGTGGATGCAATTGGGACTGCCCTTCGAAGCTGCAATACATTCGCGCAATCATACCGTATGATGCATGAAGTAATAAAAGAAACAATGGTGAACAATAATATACAAACTGAACCTGAAATGCAACTATTATTTTCATTAAAACCTGGAATGGATAGTAGACGTTACAATTTACAAAAAATTATTGAAGTAGCCGCAATTTTTACCCAAACTGCTGACGGTGATATTCCAGAATCTTACGTAACCATACATAATAAAGATAAAAAAGAGCTTCAATATGTTAGCTCCATGGACCCTAACGTTGAACCTTGAATTTACCCGTTATTTTATCCACATAGCACAAGAGGTTGGCATAAAAATATCCTCTGTGTGAACAGAGATAAACGTGTATCACGAGCTGCATACACAAAATACAGAATGGGAAATCGAGATGATAATGTATTTTTATTAGGAGGACGATTATTCCAGCAATTGATTGTCGATCGCTATGTAATAATTGAAAAAGATCGGATGTATTTTTGTAGAATGAATCAAAAACAAATTCGTGCTGATACTTATCAAGGATTAATTGATCATTCACAACGAACAGCAGATGATACAAACAGTAATGTGGGGAAAATGGGCATCCTACCATCATCGTTTACAGGACCACCACTTAATATGTTGCAGCATTATCAAGACGCAATCCACATTGGCGTGCAATAAAAGAGAATTTATTGCACGATCAAACAGTATCAGACAGACCCGACATTGTATCGCCCGTTTTTAAAATAGAAAAAGATGAACTCAATGATATTATTGTGAAGAAGAAGTTATTCGGCGAAGTACTTGCATACGTATATGTTGTTGAATATCAAAAACGAGGATTACCTCATATTCATTTACTACTTACGTTAAAACAAAATGATAAAATAACTACTCCTGATATCGTTCATAAATATATTTCCGCTGAAATTCCAAATCCAAACGAAAATCGCACACTTCATAATATCGTCATGAAAAACATGATCCATGGTCCATGTGGAGATTGGTGCAAAGATGAAAAAGGTAAATGTTCTAAAAACTTTCCGAAAAAATTCCAGCCAGAGACAACCATGGACGAAAATGGTAACCAACTTACTGTCGAAATAACACTGGTGTTATTATAATCGATCTAATGGAGGAACAACTAACAATCAATATGTTGTTCCATATAATGCAAAATTATTACAATTATTTAAATGTCATATTAATGTGGAAGCAGTGTCCAGCATTAAGTCTGTAAAATATTTGTATAAGTATATTTATAAAGGACATGACGCTGCTACTGTAGTGATCACCGAAAATAATGAAAATTTCATTCATCATGACGAACTTTACAATTTTATTGAAACTTGGTATGTCAGTCCGGTTAAAGCAGCCGATAGAATATTTGGAAGATCACTGCAAGATAAAAGTCACTCTATTATGCGGTTACCAGTACATTTATTTAATCAGCACAATGTAACTATTAATGGTGAAGGAAGTGATGGCTCTATAAGGACTGCGTTAGAGAAATTAACTAAGCTTCTTGATTATTTTGCCTTGAATGAACGAGATACAGAAGCAAGAAAATTTACATATGCAGAAATACCATCACATTACGTATTTAAGAAACAACATGGTGGAAATACATATAAATGGGAAATACGTAAAGCACAATTCAACGTTATTGGACGCATGTTTCCAATTAGTCCAAGCCAAATAGAATTTTTCCATCTTAGATTGTTACTGGTAACAGTTAAGGGAGCAACCAGTTTTGAAGATATTAGAACAGTGGATGGCAAAATACATGATACATTTCACAGTGCATGCTTAGAATTAGGTCTTATCGAAGACGATGCAGAATGGGATTGTGCAATGACAGAAGGTGAAGTATGGATGATGCCACGGCAATTGCGGCATTTGTTTGCACGTATTTTAATATACTGTCATCCGAATAACACAGAAAAACTATGGGAGCAATTTCAGAATGCAATGTCACAAGATTTTTAGGGAAATTATGATTTAGATGAAGCACATAGAAGAGCTTATATTCAAATAAGCACTTTCCTATGCCATGAAAGATATGATATTCGTAATTTTCCTGCAATGCCACAACTAACGGAAAATGATATTGCCATTGACGATGGAAATAATGATGAAATGCTACTTAAAAAACATGAGAAAAATGGTATGATACAGTATAAACAATTGAATACAAAACAGAAAGATATTTTCGATAAAGTATTCAATGTTGTCATAACAGATGAAAAAACGTCTTTCAATTCATGTCTTTATATTGATGGGCCACGTGCATCAGGTAAAACATACATTTACACTATACATTATATGATTTATTAAGAAGTAAGTGAAAGAATATTTGTACAATGGCATTTACAGGAATTGCTGCAATATTACTTCCACAAGGAAAGACTTTTCATAAAACTTTTGGTATGCCTGTTCCACTATATTGTTGGATTCCGTATCAAACATCAAAAGTCAACAAAAGATACACACTATTTAAGGAATGTAGATCTATTTATTTGGGACTTTATGAATATTAACTTGCCATTTGGAGGAAAAATTATGCTTCTAGGTGGAGATTTTAGGCAATTACTACCTGTGAAAGTAAATGCTACTCGAAGTGAATTGATCAATTTATCTATCAAGTTCAGTGCACTATGGAAACATTTTTCAGTGTTCTCATTAAACCAAAATATGAGAACTTTCCCAAGCGAGGTAAAGTTTGCGAAATATTTACTGTCTGTTGGCAATGGTACTTTAAATGACAATGATGATCATTTAATAGCTCCAAAACAATGTGTAGCTCAGAGAACGGATGACATGGTAGAAACTACATTTAAACAATTAATTAATAATCACAAGTACAAAGATATAGCGAAAATAGCATTGACATTGATGATGTAATACTGCCAGAATATCTCAATACTTTAAATCCTCCTAACCTTCCACCGAATAAATTACAATTACGAAATAATTGCATTGCGATGACAATTAATAAAATTCAAGGACAAACCTTCGAAAAAATAGGAGTAGATGTTCGTAAAAATGTATTCAATCATGGATAATTGTACGTGGCATTTTCTCGAGTTCGATCTTGGCAATCATTACGTATTTTTTTGGGAGAACAACGTCCCAATGACATGATAAGAAATTATGTATACACTGAATTATCAGATTAACTTAAAAAAATAATCTCTACATAAAAATAGTTCATTTTTAAATATGAAAATAATAAAAGGTTTCGTAATTCATCCTAAAGACAAAAACACGCGCGCTGATAAGCGCGCGATCGGTCTCGTAATCTAAAAACTCGCTTTTCGTTAAATATGCTTGAGGTTCCCTACCATAATAACTTGCTTGAAAGTTGGTATACATTTCATAAAGCAAAGCGTATTGTTTTTTATCAATATCAAGATTACGAATTGTTGGTTTTAGCATTCTTCCTAATTGTTTGAAATCCCAAAATAACAAATTTAGGTTTCTCTAATTGCGTTGACGTTTTAACAGTCCATACATGATTTGATGTATTTGGTAGCAGAGGATATTCATACAATTCCCAAGTATGAAAACTAATTAGAATAAGCGGATACTTTTTAATGTACTTTAACAATTTAAATTTGCATGCATCTGACAATCTAAAACTAGGTTACACCACTCGATTTTATCAACTGAAATTTTGAATTCTTCCTCACCCGTTTGCAAAATTGCATTCACATAACTTCTCGCTCGTTTTATAATTAACTCATGTCCAGCATTTACTATAATTTTTTGATAGTCTTCAGCAAAACCAAATATTACATTAAGTGGTATTGAAACGTCAAAATTACCAGCATTATCAGTTAATGAAGTGTTCGCATTGCTTGATGGAAACCAACCAGCATTCTCCAGAAATTTGCTCTGAGCATCATAAACTGATGTATAATTTTTTACTTTTTACTATTGCGTTGAGTTCATAACGTGCTTCTTCAAATAAATGACAGATAGCATTAATAATTAATCTAGTGGCAGTAACTGCAGTCCCATTCTGTTTGACTAATTTTCCTTGAATGTGGAGTGAACTTTTACTTGGTAAGAGGCAGTGGTCTTGATTTTGAACGGCAATTCGAATTTCGTCACTGTTATTGAAGGTTGATGAAGCATAAGGTAGAGTGCATGCACCTCACAATATGCAATAGAATCAGCATACACGATCGGCCTTGAAATGTTTAGTATTTCTTCTTCCATTGCAATATCGACATATGAAAATAATAAAGCACGTGCAAAAGAATTATATTTTTTTATTCGTCTTTTTCGTTTTACATTTCTTTCTTGATCTATGATCTTGAGAGTCAGATTCTTCAGGAACTGAATATTCTGAGGTGTCAGCAGTTTGACTGTAGATTTGCGACTGACTTTCTTGGGGCATCCTACCTTACTATTATAACCATAACAAATTTTTCTATTAAATACAACTCCCATTATCATATAGATTTAATATGGAGTCTGATTGTTATTGTTTCACCTCGAAAATTCACCAAATTTGCATCCTGATCGACTATTCGTAACTGAATTTGATCTATTGTCTTGACAGCAACTGGCAAGTAAATGACATGCGATGGCACTTAAATTATTTTATATCCTGGTGGCACGACAGGAAAGAATTCATGAATCGTGTGCACCTTCTGGTAATTAATGTGCGCACCTGTAGTAATATTGCACTCAACTCTCAGAGAATTTACTTTTATAATAGACACTGGTAAATCAGATTTATGAACTTAGTTAGCTTCAAGTACCTGAGGTTCAAATCCCAATAAACGACCTATTGAATCTTCTTTCGTAAAACTTATCTCACGATTACAAAAAGTCTATTGCGCAAAGTATTATTGTTAGGTTCAATATGAATATGAATTCCTTTTTTAACTAAAACATTTTCTAAGTATCGTTGAATATCACTTATTTCATAGCTGCCTGTGGGTATAACAATTTCATTTTTGCCTACGTAAAGTTCATTGTGATCAATATCCACTTTTGGAATCGAATTGAAAGTTAGAAATTCCACAAGTTCGATAGCGTAATTTTTATTCGTTGAAACTGCAATTGGTGGAAAATATTGTGTTTCTAATGTAGATGAATTTCTCGATAAAGTTAAAGTAAATGAATCATCCATGACGACGGTGGTCTTTTCACTGAAGTTAAAAATAACTGAAGTTCTTATTTATATAGATAGTATAAACTTTTGAATTTCAGCTGATTGCATAAAAATTTAAGACGGCCACATACAAATGCATCATAAGTCGGATACCTCTCATGATTATATTTTATACTATCAAAACCCAGATATTTAACAAGATCTGAGGGTGTTCGAAGATTACCGAAACTGTCAAAATATGAAACTTCATTTCCAACCTTTCTGTATGCAACCCAATGTAGCGCACCTTTTGCCCGCATTGTCTACCAAAATTGTCGCGCTGGATAGCCTTGATGGTACTATGCAAAGTACTTAACTTTCTAAAAGTGAAGAAAATGCAATTAAAGCGCCAACTTCTATTGAAATCTGTAGCAGCTATTTTGAAAAATAGGCAAAGGCATTTCACATTCTTGCAGTGGACCTTCTTCCTCTAAAGCACGTGATAATGTGATAAATAACAACAGAACCAAATGGTTACTACTCTTTTGAAAAGAAAACTCTCGAGCAGTATTATTATTATTATACCATTAAGTCATTTCCCTTTCGGGGTAGGGGTGACTTGCTCGGTTGGAAAGTAGTGAAATAGGTATACAGGTATGAGGTAGATCGGTATATGGGTATAGGTTAGGTGGGTATATAGGTGATAGGTATATATGTTTTAGATTGATCTGGAGTTCTCGTGTTATTTATATAAATGACACGTTCACTCCGCAACACTGCTCCGACCCAGGTTGCTGATCAATCTCTCTAGCGATCACCCCAAGTGAGGAGCCTCACAAAATTGTTATGTATGGTTCCCCACTTGGGCCCATTAGTATCCAAGGTCTTTGTTTCAGGCATCATTGACTCTATTGTCACTCTGTTTATAAACTATTTGTCGCCACACATTTCGGTCCTGGCATACTACTTTAGCTTCAGTCACGTCCATGCATTTTTTCATGCAGGCTCTTGTATTTCTATGGCTTCTTATGTCTCTTCGTATTAGTGTCTCATTCACAGATTCTAACCATGCTTTCGGCGGTCTACCTCTGGGCATTCTGCCATTTACTTTACCTTCATACACTTGCTTGGTCAGTCGTTCATCTTTCATTCTTTCAAGATGTCCGAACCACCTTAGCTGATTTCTTTCCCATATGTCAACTAGTGTCTCCCCTGTACCACATTCTTTGAGGATTGTCTCGTTTCGTACTTTGTCCATCAGTGTTTTCCCGCATATTATGCGCAGAGGTTTCATGCCGATCGCGTTGATTTTACTCCTGTCCTTTTCTTGTCAGGTCCATGTCTCGCTACCGTATAGTACAGTTGGTACGAAAATAGAGTTATGTATGGCCATTTTATCTTTTTTTGATATGTTTTCATTTGTGAGGATGAACCCTGCTCTACCGATAACCTGCTTACCCTTATTTATGCGCCTATCTAATTCCCCATCTATTTTTCCGTCGTTAGTGTATAGACTACCTAGATATACGTACTTGTCAACTTGTTCTAATTTCTCATCATTTAGGACAATGTTGCATATTGTTTTCTCACTTTTTCCCTCCAACACCATGACTTTCGTTTTATTCACGTTAATTTTGAGGTCCATGTTCTTCATGCTTGTATTAAGTTTATTCAACATTCTTTGCAAGTCTTCGACTGATTCTGCCATAACAATCTTGTCATCTGCGAAAGCCAACCCACGTACCTTGACGGTTTCGAGATCTACACTTTTTTCGTCGAAGAGGGCAGTTCTAAGACACTTATCCATGAATATGATAAATAGCCACGAGGACATAACGCATCCTTGTTTCACGCCTGGCATAATATCGAACCATTCACTCTGTTTCCCATTTACCCTTACACTCGCTTTACTACCTGTATATATTGTTTTTATTGCTTGTAGGAGCCCTCCATTTACTCCATACTCTTTAAGGACTTCCCAAAGTTTACTTCTATTTACCTTGTCAAAGGCTTTTTCTAGATCAATAAATGCACAGAAGACTTTCTTTCCTACTGTCAAACTTTTTTCTGTGACCTGTCTTAGGCTAAATATCTGTTCTGTACATGATCTTCCTGGCATAAATCCACTTTGGACTTCCCATATTTTCTCTTCTGTAATTTCCATTACCCTACGGATAAGTATTTTTGAGTATATTTTACTTACGGTACTTAGTAGGCTGATACCTCTGTAATTACTACAGTGGTTTTTATCTCCTTTTCTTTTGTATATTGGTACGATAATCACTTTTCTCCAATCGTCTGGGACTTCTCCCATTTCGATACATAAATTTATTAATTCGCACAACCTGTGAGGTATGTACTCGCCACCGTATTTAAGCATTTCAGCGCTAATATTGTCTATACCCGCAGCCTTACCGTTTTTCAAGTTCTTAATTATATCTCTGACCTCAGTGACACAGACTTTTTCAATTGGGTTTTCTAGTGCATTATGTTCTATGTCGCAGTTTTGTTGCGCTATATCATCACCTCCTAATAGTTGTTTAAAAGAGTCTTTTAAAGTGTCTACTATCCCGTCTATATCATATAGCATTTCACCTTTACTGTTTCTCATGCTAACAAACTCTGTACTTTTACTTTCCTTCAACTGTTTATATAATAATTTCATAATTCCTTCAAAGCAGTTTTTTATTTTGTTCTCTTCTTCTGTTCTCATTTTCTCTTTACTCTCTTTGACTAGTCGTTTAACTTTCCTATTTTTGTTTCTGTAATCATTTTTAAGTCTAGTTCTCTCCTCATCGCTTAGAGTAAAGATGCAGAAAATGAGCTTCTTTTGAATGCGACGGGTTCTAAGGCTCGCATAACTGTAAATAAGAAAAAAGAGAAGAAAATAATCGTTTCTGATCAAAGTTTAGATAACCTCCAAGCTATTACTGCATCATCCACAAATTATATGATGAAATTGGTAAACTTCATTCGTAGTTCGGCTGGAAGAAACTCAGTTCCTAAAAATTATAACCAAAATATGTATGAAAAATCAAATGTGATGGAAAATATTTATAAAGAAGGTCTCTATGAGTTCCAAACGGACAAGGAAGGAATTAAGAACAGACCAGTTGTGTATGCCAATGCGACACAACTTCTTGACTTTGTTTTTAAGAAACGGAACATTGAGCATATAGAAAAAACAAAAATAAAACTAATGACAGATGGAGGCCAAGATTTTTTTTAAATTTCTATCTCTATTTCAACTAAAGAAGATGGCAAAAAAGAAGAAAATGTTTCAGATGTATACAAAAGTAAGAACGTTTCATATTACTGCACTGGTGGAAGTATTTCAGCAAATGAACGCAAACAGACTAGTGTCTATGAATTGATTTTATTGTGCATAGTTCCTCGGATTAAAGAGACTTATGAAAATTTCAAAACCTTAGTTCAATGAACCAAACTGAATGAGATACCTTTCAAATGCAAAATTAAAACTTGTCTACTTGCTAATGGATAGCAGACGGCGACGGCAACTTACCCTTGCCCTTATTGTTTGATTACATTGCATGAATTGAAGAATTTTGATAAAATGATTGAGGAAAATTATCCGAATATTAATGAAGAAAATCTTAATTTAAAGAGATACAAACACTTGAAGGAGGACTATTTACAATTTAAAAGTATGGGCAACGACAAAAAACAAGCTAAACACTGTCATAGTACAGTTTATCATCCTCTTTTTATTGAAGAAGATAATGATGAA
The DNA here is from genome assembly GCA_932178445.1 of Andricus quercusramuli. Lineage (NCBI taxonomy): Eukaryota > Metazoa > Arthropoda > Insecta > Hymenoptera > Cynipidae > Andricus > Andricus quercusramuli. The sequence goes on along the minus strand of CAKNXH010058072.1, from coordinate 28,925 downwards.
GATGATGACATGTACGTGCTTCAGAAGTGTGTTCCCCCTGAACTACATCCCTTACAAGGATTTGTCAATTAGTCCAGTGAACGAAGATCAAAAAGGTGCCTTTTCACCACAAAATTTTAGAATGAAAACGAGTTATGCCATCATGTAGTGTTGATGCCTGGGATGAACGCTTGTATGTTTGCAGGCAAAAATATTTGTTCATAAGGAATTGCGCAATGTTCAAAGTTCGCGAAATCATGTTTTTGGGAGATTGCGATTAAGGTATTGATTTGCGAAAAAAAAGTTTAATTATAACTTAAAGGGCTTGAAAAGATCTTTCATTTGGTAGGTCGCACATCGAAATTGTTCAATTTGTCAGTCACTTCTTTTCAAACGATTGATGCCGGAGACGTATCATTGGCTGTAGTTGAAGGAAGAAAGAAGAAGCTAGATGAGACGTGGGAAAAATGTGAGGTGAATGAGATTCGAATTGTTGCGAATGCAAAGGCGCTGAAAAAAGATAAGTCTGAAATTGATTACTTTGTAAATTCTGCGTATTCTAAGGCTGAAGAGGAGTATTTTAAGGCTCTTGATTTTCTTAATGAAATTTTATCTGGATTAGTTCAAGCAAATATTGCAAATTTAAATATTAATGATACAACTGTTAATGTTTCTAATTTAAATAGTTCTCAAATCATTTATCACGAGTATGGAATGAAACTACCTGATATCGAACTCCCTAAGTTTTCTGGTGATTATCTAGAATGGCCTAATTTTCGAGATTTGTTTGAATCGGCAATCGATAAAAAGGTCAGATTACCTAAAGTTCAGAAGTTATATTATTTAAAAACGAAACTAACTGGTGAAGCTCTGCAAATTATTAAGCACATAGCGAACTCTTAGGCGAATTACCAGATATCTTGGGACGCTCTTAAAGTTCGATATAATAATGAAAAAGCCTTGATTAACTCTTATTTACATTCGTTTCTCTCTCTTCCGAATATTTCTAATGACGCGTTCAAGGATTTGAAAACATTGCGTGACACTACAAATGAAGCATTGCTAGCTCTTAAGAATCTCAATTGTTCGACTGATCAATGGGATCATTTATTAATTTATTTGCTCGTTAATAAGTTAAATAAGAATTTAATTATGGATTGGGAAAGATATCTAGCAAATCGCAGCGATTATCCCAAATATGAAGATCTTCAAAAATTCTTTGATCAAAAAATCCGTACTTTCGAAGCTTTGCAAATGTCAAAAGATAACATGTCAAGAAATTCACGTAGCAATACTTCGAATTCTGTCGGTTTTAAAAGTCGAGAGTCTGCTCAAATGCACAATACTTATACTTCAGGGGGGAGTGGATGGTCACATAAAAGAGAGAGTGAGGAGGGCAAATGTGGTGATGAGGCAGGTGTAGGGGTTGCGAAAGAAGTTATTCGCAGATGACTTTGGAAGGAGAATGAAATTGTTTGATTCACTAGTGATGATTGTGCTATTGTATGGGGTAGAGGTGTGGGGGTGGAAGGAAAGTGAAGAGGGAAATAGAACGCAGGAGAGGTATGTAAAGTGGACCCTGGGGTTGGCAAGGAACACGCCTAATTATATTGTCAGGAGGGAGACGGGGAGAACGAGTGTAGGAATTCTAGCAGGGAGCCGGGCGTGTAAATATGAGGAGAAATTTTTGGAAGAGGGGGGAAGTAGGCTGGTTAGGGAGTGTTGGTGGGAGAAGGAGAACAGGGGAGGGGGTGGGAAGATGGAGGCGGAGAGGGAACGGTATTTTAGAATGAATAACTGCAGATGGATGAAGTGAGAAGGATGCACGAGGAAGGAAGGAAGGTTTATGAATTGGTTAAGCAAAACAGCATGGAGAGAGAGAAGACAGAAGGGGGAGAGAGAATAAGAGAGTCAAGATTTAACGGGAACTATGTGTGGATTATGCCAAGGGCAAGAGCGCAATATTTGTGTGTGAAAGGAGAGAAAGGAAGTCAGGAACTTATAGCGAGGATGAGGTGTGGGTGTATGGAGGGTTTCAATAGGTTCTGGCTCTCTCGGGAGAAGAGGATGTGTGAACTGTGCGGAAAGGGGGATGCAAGAGTGGAGCACTGGCTGGAGGAGTGCGGGGAGGTGGAAAGAAGTGAGATAAGCATGGAGGCATTGTTGCATGAAAAGGGGAAAAAAATGGCAGTAACATGGGTGAAGGGAGTGGTGGGTAAGATGGAGATGAAGAGAAGGAAGGAGGAAGAGGAGTGGAGAAGGAAAGATTGTAAATAGGAGAGAAAGTAGATATAAGTAAGATGTAAATATTGTAAATAGTAGATAAGTAATAGGTATTAGCTGCGAAAACAGAGGTTGGCAAGCGAGGCAATGCGAAAAAGTAGGGACATGCGAGCGAGGCGAGGCGAAGCGAGGAAGGCAAGGCGATACTAGCGTGCGGCATAGAGATAAGGAATGGATGGATGTTAGTTTTTAAGGGTTAGTTTTAAGGAAATTCTGTAAAAATGGATGTGTAAGCAAGTCAATTTTTTAAGGCCAGCAGGCTGAAAAATAAACGTTTATCTACTACTTATACTTCAGACCAGTGGCGGCGTAGCACGGGTTGGCACCCGGGGTGGCATCCCCGCCGACTCCTACTTTAATGACCGTGGGGCCCCCACAACCGTAGGCAAACCTGTGTTTGGCTTTTATGATGAGGAAATATCTAAAGTTGAACATTCAAATATCTATTTGGTAGAAAAAGTACTTAAGAAGCGTGGAAATAAATTGTATGTAAAATGGTTGGGTTTTGATAATTCTCACAATAGTTGGATAGATAAAGAAAATGTTTAAGATTTTTTGTATTGAGTGTTTTCAATAACAATATACTTCTTATAAAAAATATTTTTGTTTTGTTATTTCACTTGTATTTCAAGGAGTTCGATTTTTGAATGAGGAAAATGCTATGCTTTTTCATATAGCTCTCTCTCTCTCGCTTCTCTCTTTCTCTCTCAGTTTTTAGATATTAAAAGGTCGCCAATCTTGGAGTATCATATTTCAATGATATGGGTGACTATTGAGTTCAAAGACTGTTTCTCTAGGTCAGTCACGTCAGATGTAATATTTTCTTAAAGATCTAGGGGAAACCTTCCTACAGTAGATAACGCAACCTACAGTGGATAAACATTAATCACGAGCACAAATAAAAGAAAAATAATTAAATTTCATTTCGATTTATTAGCACGTATAAAGTCTTAACTTTTAATTAAATAAATTATTTTAGATACTTCAATATTTTTAAATAATTATTATCCACTGTAGGTTGCATTATCCACTCTAGGGAGGTTTCCCCTATGCAAAAAAACTAACTATCTCAAAAATTTAGAATAATTTTTCTTTACAAAATATTCTAGACTTTTCAAACAATGAAGGTCAATTTTCAGACACATTATTTCTCCAATATGCATGGAACCAATTCCATCAGAATAGCAAAAGTTGATTCTTGAAAAAAAAAGGATATGGAGAATCATCACCTTGTCATTTCAGTGACACCAAGCGATAACCATTCCAAACCGTGAAGTGAAGATAAAACATTTGGTAGTTTATTATCCGTGAATCCATTTGATCATTGACAAAAGCTTAATTTCTCTGAAGAAACTGTTCAAGAGCTCTCAATCTTCACGATATAGAGAAATAGATGCTCGTTGGTGACTACTCATTAATTTTATTCTTGCAGCTAAATTACCATTTGTACCTAATTCATCACAAACTGCTACTTGTTTTGTGATGGATGCATTCAAGTTATATGTAAAAGACTGCATCATTTGGTTTCTTGGTACGTAGGGCATCTTTATTTTTTCTAATTTTGTGAATGTGACGAATGAAATTCAAGTTCATTATATTGTCCACTCAGATATTTTAAGCGTACCTTTATAAGTGAAAATTAAAAATATAAATTAATTATTTTTTTAAATAGAAATAAAAAAAGAAGTAACCAAAAATTCTGAACTTTTAAATGAACGAAATATATTTTTCAATTCTCTTTTGTCCAGCAGTTCATTTTTATCGCTCAGAAGTTCATGTACATATAAATATAAATAGAGTTTGAGCTTTGCTACAAGAGATGATGTTAGACAATTTTTCAACAGTCCTTAAGCGTTTATGATATTCTGTATTGCTTTTCAATGTTCAACAGTAGAGGAATAAAAATAATAATTTGAACATTCCTCCGTTTCAGTAGCTTCTTTTTTCAAGTCCTCCAAAAGTTTTTCATCTGCTTCAAACACTCTCACCATTCGTTGTGGTAAGAAAATTACAAAACTGTTTTCAATGTCTGCAGTAATTTTCGGTCCATACTTGGTATTTACCTTCCTCAAAGCCGTAACAGTGTAAAATTCGCCGATTTTTAAGTCTTTTAAGGGTTTGATTGGTAGAACACTAGCAGCTCTATTTAATTTCTCGAAATCAATTGTTTAAAGTTTTTTTTTTATTTATTATAATTTTGTTTAAAGTTAATCTTTTAAATTTTTTCGATAACACTTGAGTATCTGATCTTAGTTTAATTAAAAGTTTCACTTCTCGAATATTTTCCAACCAAATTTTTGAACGGACTTGTATTTCGCGATACTGTTCAAGTTTTGACGTCTGTATCACACTTCAAAAGGAGGACTGAACATGCAATGCAATGTCAGTCTTCTATACCCTCAAACTTATTTTTATCTTCGTTTTACAAATAGTTATATGTCTCGTACAAGTATTCTCGAACGTTCTCGAGTTTATAAAAAGATGATTCATTTATGCACTAAAAATAATCATGAATAACCTACAAAACAGCATCATACGTATATCCCACTGTGTGAATGTGTGTGTTAAAATCATTACTTATCTTAAAAAAGTAATCAAGAAAGTTCTAAATTTGTTTCCCCTAGAGATGACTAACCATCGAATGATTTTTTTATTGACAAATCTGAAAGCCCTTTGAGAAAAATGTCAAGGATTTCTCATTTGTTTTTTTACGCATCAAAAAAGTAACTATGAGCGACCTTTAAAATCATCTGTCACGCATTTCACGTGAAACATCTAATCGTCCAGAAATGTCTCCATGTAGACAAATCGAAGGAGTTCTCTTTTTTTTATTTGCGCACCAAAAAATAACGACCAACGATCGTCAATATTATCTCACACACATTTTATGTGTGACGGCTACCCGTCTAGAAATATCTAGATCTAGCGCGGACAAGAACCAATCGAACTTTTTCGAACGTCGGTACTATTTAGCTCAATTGTTTACAATGCATGAGAAGAACTTCGGGATGTAAATATTCTTAATTTAACGTCTGGGAAATAACAGATTGGAATTAGTAAGGAAAAACCTTATTTCTTCGTCTTCTTCCAGACTATTTATTTAGTATTGTACGAAAATAACGTTTCGGAATCGCACCGACTCCCTCATCAGATTGTCTATTATAAAATATGAACAATTAGAAACATATTATGTAAAAAATAAAATGTAATAGTAAAATAAGTGGAATAGTAAATTACGATACCTTTTACATTTCGCAGAATTTAACCTTAGTTTGTTTGCATATTATTTTGGAATCAATTATGTATGTATGTATATATAAGCAAGGGTTTCTGCTGAATATGGTTAAAACAATTAATAAGTAGTCGCAGTGAGTTATCTTGAACGGTGACTCTGGGATACCGGGCGACCTCTCAGAGTATGCAGCATTATCCTTGCATGCCGGGCTCCACAAGGATCGACGAAACTTTCCCTAGCTGCTCATGGGAACAGCAATTACACCACCAAACCACCAAAAGTTGTAGATGTGGTTCAAAACGATAGAACGCGCAGAGCACCTGACAATCGGTCGGCAAACAGTGCCGATCACCCTAGAGTTCGGGGTTCTGAAAATAATTTAGATGGACACACGACGAACCGGCGGAACGTCCACATTGAGTGGACGAATCAACTGAAGGATGACTTTCTACACTGTTACGATGCCAGCATTATCCTTGCTCGCATAGGCTTTATGTCACGTATGCACACTAAGTGGTGCCAGCAATACCCAGAGCTTCAGCACGCTTCGCATTAGTTTTTGCGAAACTAACGTGTCTACCTTTTGAAAAATAAATTTGTACGCGGAGCGCTTCCCCAATCGTTGCTTGAACAAGCTGCACACGAAGATGAGGAAGCGACATTAAGACCAACCGCACAAAGCTGACTCTTTCTGAGAGATGACAGTGATTTCTGGACAAGAAGGAACACTGACATGCAGGTTCCTCCTAAGCCCCAAGATCTGGCTGAAATGGATGCCTCCCTTCGTGAGGATATCTCGGAGGAGTCTGACCTCTGGACCATCAATTGCAGTTTATGGTCCTGCGAGAGCATTGGCTGATTGAAATCAAAGGCTAAAACCGACAATGGATAAAAAGACCAAAAGACGCTTGCATCAACTGAAAAAAAAATTGGATGGGCAAGACAGAATGCATCTCGTGTTCAATGTGTGATTGACTACATAACATCTGGTTGACCGTTTACGGAAAGGGTTCGAAATTTCGCCCAAGAACTAAGGATCTTGAATCAAACACTAAACAAGTCAAAGCTGCTGACAATCAAGCAGCATCTGGTTGACAAAATACGGCTGTTATTTGACGCAAGGAGGAGAATACAGAAGAGGGAGAGATGGATCAGGGAGAATCAACCGTTTCTCGCTGACCCATCGCGCCTCTTCAGCGATCTCCCTGTTTCTGTAAAAAATCCACCCAAGCCCAAGGAGGTAGAGACTTTTTGGAGAGAGGTATACAAAATCCGGAAAACACTGGAGTTGAAAGAAGATACTGACAATATCATCCGCTTCGAGAAGTTTTGCGACAACCTCATAAAATCTGAGGAGGAATGTCCATCAGTCACTGCCGAAGAGGTGAAAAAAGCACTTAGAGGCACGAAAAACTTTTCCGCTGCTGGACCAGATTGTATCAAGAACTTTTGGTGGAAGAAGTTTACTTCTATGCACCAACATTTGGCCCGCATTTTCACCTAATATTTAAAGTCGGAGACGCCCATTCCGCAGTGGCTGGTGTTAGGATGCCCTTTACTCCTGCCGAAAAAAAGGCCATTTGTCCAACCCAGAGAACGACAGCCCAATAACTTGTTTTAACACACTGTATAAGATCTTTACAGCTGTCCTAAACAACAGGATTGTTCGACGAACTGAGCCTGTATGGCGAGAGATGTACGAACATCATGGCTCGAAAAAAGGTGTAGCAGGCTGTCGAGAGAATCTGCTAATTGACAGGTGTGTCTGTAAAGACGCTGCAGCCCATCAGCGCGTCCTGTCATTGGCCTGGATTGACTACCGGAAAGCTTTCGGTTCAACGTATCATAAACTTATCATCTGTCTGTTGGAAAGCTTGAAGGTACGTCCACACATAGTGAGATGCATAGAGAGATTGATGCCTCTTTGGAAAACTAGATTTACTATCATATCTAGAAATTATCGTCTGACAACGAACAACATCACCTTCCAGAGAGGCTTCTTTCAAGGTGATATTATGAGCCCTTTGCTTCTTTGCATCACACTTCTGCCTCTGTCTCTTGCACTACGAAATTCTCCTGGATACCTCTGTGGCGACACAAATCAGCGCGAGCATAAGGTCACTCATGTATTTTATATGGATGATCTGAAGATCTATGCCTCTGTTAAAAGCAAGCTTCAAACTGCTATAAATATCGTCAAGGACTACACAGGAGTGAATGGGATGGACTTTTGTTTGGACAAGTGTGCCAAAATTCATCTGAAGAAAGGAATGATTCTGGCGTTCCCAAGAACCCTGAGCTTGCGGATATAAGTGTTATTAGACATCTTAATACTGGAGAGACGTGTACATACCTGGGCGTGCCTCAAAGCCGTAACATCAGTGAAAGAGTCTCTCCGAAGCAGATACAAGCATCTTCTTCGACAGATTTGGTCTTCCAATCTGTCGGCGTTGAACAAGGTATTTGCGACTAACATGCTTGCCGTCCCGCTTCTACTCTACTTGTTTGGGGTGGTTCAATGGACGAAGAACGAGCTTAAGGCCCTTGATGTCACCACACGTAAGATCATGCATATGCATAAAAGTTTGCATATCAATTCGTCAGTTCCGCGATTATACATTTCACGCCGTCAAGGGGGACGCGGCCTTCTAAATCTCCAGTGTCTTCATAACCGAATTGTTCTAAGTACAGCTTACATCGTTGCTAATGGCAGAGATCCGCTCCTAAAGATGGTCAGGAATCACGAGATGATTGGTGAAGGAGCGTTCCTTTACAAAGCCGTGGAGCAAGCGGCCGAGACCCTTGGCCTAAATTTTAACATCAGAAGTGAGGAAAGTGCATTACTCCATCTAGATGCTTCACGTCTAAAAGCCGAAGTAAAGAAAGCAGAGTTTGGAAAATTTCATCAAGAGCTACTCGAGAAGCATATGCACGGAAACTTTCGCAGAAATGTAGAAAAACAGTCTTTGTCGAAGATGCAATCTTTTGCTTTCCTCAAATCGTCGGGACTCAGTTCAGGTACAGAGGGTTTTATTTTTGCAGGCCAGGACGGTGTCATTTCCACCTCAGCATACCGTGCTCGCATTTTATGTCAACAAGTTCCCAGTGATAGGTGCAGAGCGTGTCATGCACAGGCTGAGTACCTAGAACACATACTATCTGTGTGTCCGACCCACGCAGGAACGATGTATATCTATAGACATAATGCGTAAAGAGCGTAGATATACTGAGTGAGAGGAATGACCGAAGGAAAACGACAACTGCCGGGTTCGTTTCCCAGTAGTCTGGTGACGCACAGTCGGAATGCGTTATATGCCATGCAGGCCTTCGTTGCCCGCCGATAGTCGATGGTCCAGGTTTGGGCTGACTCGTGTCAGCCCGCAGATTCTCTGTGGCAGCTTGATCCTGTTTTTCCGAGCGCTCTTGCACGTGCGGGAATCCCATCCACTACGTATGCGCTAGGAAAATCTCTTCTCAGTCCCTGGCGGCAGAAGACATCCACTGTAGCCAACCTCGTAGAATCTGACAGTTGATGTTATTGTTGTTTGGGGGTGCTTGATCCACCCTTTCCACTCGAGTTGAATTCGAAATAAAATTAATACGAAAAGAAATTAGAAGAAATACTGCGAATACTATAACTTGGAATCCCCTTTCATATTCTAGGCTAATATTTCATCGATTGTTTCAAGTTATTCGTCACTTTAAGAAATTTCAAAATAAGTACAGTTAAAGAAATTACAACAATTAATAGAATTTCTCTTAAATACTAGCCGGGAACCCTTATATTCTCGGCTAGTCTTATATCTGTTCGCAGACAGCCCATGAATTTTGATTCATGATTCCAAACTCATTTTCACAGTGAACTGTTGAAGCTAAATACTATAGTTTTTAGTTGATTTTGTGCGGGGTACGAATTACCCCGTCACAATATATATATACATAGTTAAAAGTTTGTCATAAGGACAACCGCAGGATTTCTTCGGGAGCGAGTGCTAATCTGAAAAATTGCACCCCCTCCCAGCGAAATCACGGTAAAATTTCAGCTGTAACCACGTCTCACGACCATGAGATAGGTGGTTACAGTCTGCGACGAATTCAATACGATGATCCGGCAAAAGTCTCGTGCACCCTGAGGACACGGAGCGACCCAAGGACGACAGCCTTCTGCATTTTCCCCGCAAGTGTCTCAGAATTTTGTTGACACACAAGGATGCTTTTCAAGCTATTAACCACTGAAACCTTGGCACCTCCAAGAGCGATGATGATTGAGAAGATTAGCTAAATAGAATATTTCGGGTATAACCGTCGTATATATATATATATATATATATATATATATTATAAGTATAATATATTTTTTATTATAAGTATATTAAGTATATATACTTAAGCAACCACCGCAGGATCCCACTGAGAGAAACCGCCATCTAAGAAATGTCAACAGCCCCCAGTAGAACCGCGGTGAATCACACTTATGGCCACATCTAACAACCGTGAGATGGGTGGTTACAGGGCACGATGAAATTACAATGACAGGCCGGCGAAACCCTCGTGTGTCTTGAGGACATGAAGCGACCCATGGATGACAGCTTTCTGCATCCATCTCGCAAGTGCCTTGACAAATTTTTGGCACGAGGATATTGCTTTAAGGTAACAAAACAGTGATAGTTTCGCACGTCCAGGAGCACCTATCATAAGGACAATTACTGGTACCGAATATTTTGGATACAGTCGTCGCAGCTCTCTTTTAATGTGTTGATACCTCTCCTCCTTTTCTTTTTCCTTTGCAGTGATGTAGTATTCTCTGATTCATTCCGATTCATTACGTGCACATATTTATGACTGGCGTATGATATGCAAGTAAGTTAATTATCATTATAACAAAATTAAAATAATTAAACTTTATACCTAATATTTAAGATAATTTAAAAGTTTTTCAAAAATTTGTCCCGAAAAAATGTAACTAACTTGTTATTTTTGCATACTAAACTCGGCCTAACCTCAAAGAGGTTAGGCCGAGCATCCTATCATAAAAGAGAGGTTGCGATTATATCTCGAAAACTGAAGCCGATTCTCTCTTTACCTATTGGTTGGATTTAAATTTGCCGTCTATGCTTTAGAATCGATATTAGAATCGAGAAGTGCAGTCGAGAGTCGAGAATCATTTTTAGGTTAAGAACAGAGCTGCGTATTATGAAGCCAAGGCATGTGTACTATTTATATGCACATTGATGTTTGATGATAGCTGACGATATGGACGTATGAACTCATCGCATGGGGGGAGGTGGCTCCTGTCTCAAAGGGAAAAACCAGCTGGATGATGGTGGCTAAGAATTTGCGGCGTTGTGTCGGCTATGTACATTCCCCCCTTACGGATTGAGGGTCACACCACGAGCTACTCACGCTGAGTCTATGATTTCTTACGTCTATGATTGATTGTCGAGTGATTTGCATTCGTTTGGTGGCGGTGAATGCTAGGGATACAAGTCGAGTCCGGAGTTTGAATTGTACAATTTTGACTGACTCTTAATCCATTTAAAATTAATCAATTTACATATTTTTAGATCGAATATTGAAAATTTTAAATATTTAAATCTTGAGTACTTAAAGAAATGAGAACGTTCAATTTAATTAAATTTCAAGTTTTTGTAAAATATTGTTCCAGTCTACAAGGTTTTAATTTTTATCCATTAAGTGTCAACTTTAGAAACAATCATTATTTAAGTAATAGTAATATTCGTATCTTCATGTAAAACGAGCAATTACAAAATCAAAATATCTACAATTTGAACGTTACAATTTTAATTCTTTTATTTAAAAACACTTTCATTTGTAAATAACTTTACGATATATTGAGAAGTTTCTACAAAATTACCTTCTTAAGAATTACGAAATATTTGATAATACTGAAAATTGTTTATTGTGATTCATAAGAAAATTGATAATCACACAATTATCAAAACATACTCTCGAAGATTTTATAAGCAATTTTTTTGTATTTCAAAATATTGTACAAAAATTTTATGAAAAATTTGATTGCTCCATTAAATATGTACAAGTTATGAAACAATTTCTAAAATGATATAAAATTAATAAATATTCCAAAAAGTCTAAAACAAAAAGTAGATTTTT
>CAKNXH010058072.1:0-17286 GCA_932178445.1 Andricus quercusramuli | reverse complement strand
AAAAGTTGATTTTTGAACCTTCTGAAATTTAATTTAAAACATTTTTAGGCTTCCGTTTTCGGTACCGATCGTGAGAGTACTCGTTTGTGTCAAGTGTTGCGTTTTTTGGCTTTGGTGAAGGGAATCAGCGTGTGTGGGTGCAGAAAGGGCAGTGAGTGCGGAGAGCAGGTGTAAAGGAAGAAGGGTGAGTGAAGGCAAGTGTGTAAAGGGTGGAAATAAGTTGTGAGAAAGGAAAGTTGAAACGTGTAAATTTTGTTTTGAGGTTAGGTGTAGAGGGTGGTTGTCGGGCAAGGGGGGCAAGAGGTAGGCAGGTGAAGAGAGGGTAGCGTCGTGGAACAGTGGGTAAGGTTCGATACTGGGATGCCGACGGTAAGAAGCCCGCAAACGGACGCCAGAGGGCAGGGAGATGAAGAAGCAAGAGGGGACGAGGTTGTGAGCGCGGGTGGTAGGGAGAAGGAAGAAATTGTCAGTAGCGAGGAGGAGGCGTTCGAGACACCGACCAGGGGCGGCTCGACAGAGAGAAGGGGATCAGGCACGAGCCAGAAACGAGGGAGACCGTCGAATTTACAGCGCCTCAACAGGCTAGGTAGCGCAGGCTCTAATAGGAGTCTGGACGAATGGCAAAAAAGGTGAGCGCGACTAGCAGTGAAGGGGAAGATAAGAGAAATGAGAGGAAGGGGAAGATGATTCTGAAATGGATAAGGATAACAAAAAAGTTAAGATCAAACGAAAAACACCAGACAGAGATAGGCGGGATGGGGGGATGTTTGAGAAGCTGGAAGCCCTCATAAAAGGATTTAGAGTGGAAACAAGGAAGAGTCTGGAAGATATGAATAGACAGGGGAAAGAAGTTAGGGGGGAAGTGAGAAAAGTAAGAGAAAAGTGGGAAGAGTGGGATAAACTCTGGAAAGAGGAGAAAGACAAGGTATGGGGTAAATTAGAGGCCATAGAGAATAGACAGAGAGAGATTGACGAACAGACAAATAGGGAGATAAAACAACTGGAAGAACGGGTAAGCAAATTGGAAGTTAGGAATGAGCATATGGGGAAGGAAACAGAGAGTGCGGGAAGAGTAGAAGGGAGTGATAGCGGGCAAAATGAGAATGAAAGATTGAGGAAGAGACTGAGTGAGATTGAAAGAAGGTTGGAAGGGGAAGAAAGGGCGAAGAGGAAAAATAACATAGTAGTCAAGGGATTGAAAATAGAGAGTGAAACAGGGGAAATTGAAATCGAAAATCTACTGAGAGATATTGGAATTCGGGTAACGGTAGAAGGAGTTAAGAGAGTAGGAATGACGAAGGAAGGAAAAGAAGGAATGTTTGTAGTAAAAGTAGGGAGTGAGGAGGAGAAAAAGAAAATTATGGAGAACAAAAAGTTATTGAAAGGAAGAAGGGAGAGAATTGAAGAGGATTTTACTTGGAGGGAGAGGAAAAGGAGATGGCAAATAGACCAGAGGGCATGGATAGAGGGGAAAAAGGGGCACATGGTATGGATAGGGAGAGACAGATTATGGATAAATGGGGAGGAATGGTTCTGGGACGAGGAATCAGAAAAAATAAGGAAGAAGGGAAAAAGAGTTGAGAAAGGTAGGAAAAAGGAAGATACAAAAGAGGTCAGCGATCAAGCCGAGGGGTTTCCAAAAAACAAGGCGGAAGAAAAGTAAGGAGGATAGGAGAGGGAAGGGATGGGAAAAACGTAAAAATAGCTTTCTGGAATGTGTCAGGCTTGAAGAACAAGAATGAAGGTTTTTGGCGGGAGTTAGAAAAATGGGATGTGATTATGATGAGTGAAACCTGGGCAGATGAGAAGGATTGGAAGGGGATGAAAAGGATGTTACCTAAAGGGTATGTGTGGACAATGCAAGAAGCAAGAAAGGAACACGTTAAAGGTAGAGGGATGGGCGGCATGGTCTCAGGGGTGAGAAAAGAACTGGTAGCAAAAGGGAGAAAAGAGGAGGATAGGGAGGAAAAGGATGGAACAATGGTAAGAAGGATTATCATTGGAAAAGTCAAAATAGCGGTGGTTTGTGTATATAGAAGAAGAGGGGAAGAGGAAGGTTGGAGAGTGATGAGGAGGTGGATGGAGGAAAAGAAGGAAGAGCTGGTTCTGATAGGAGGTGACTTGAATGCTTGGACTGGCGAACAAGGGGGGGGAGACTTGGGATGAAGAAGAGGAGGCCTATATAAGGAGCTCCAAACATAGGGAGATAAACAGGGAGGGGAGGAGATTACTAGAAGTAATAGGAGAAACAGGATGGTTCATATGTAATGGCAATATGAAAGGAGATGAGAAGGGAGAGATCACATTTATAGGTAAGGGAGAAACGGTAATAGACTACATCCTGGCGAAAGAAAGAATAAGGAATATGATATGCAGTATGAAGGTGGGGAATGGGATAGGGTCCGAGCACTTCCCAGTAATAGCGACACTGAAAGGTGGCGTCTACAAGCGTGGCAGAGGGAGAAAGGAAAGAGGGGGTGAAAGGAACACGAAAATGGGGAACTGGGGGGTAGATAAATTAAAAGTGTTTGAACAAAAAAATGGAAAAGGAGAACGTTGGACATGAAAAGGAGGAGGAAGTAGACTTGTTGATTGAAAGGTTGAAAGGGTCGATTAAGAAGGTAAGGGATGAGATAGGTACGAAAGAAGGAAGAGAAGAGGGAAAGAGAGGTTGGTGGGACGAGGAATGCAGGGAGAGTAAGTCGAGAATGAAAGAGTCTGTAAGAAAATGGAGGAAAGGAGAAATAGAGAAGTTGGAGTACAACAGGAGAAAAAGAGAACATGAGAAGATGCTGGAAGGGAAAAAGCAAAGGGGAAAGGAGAAATACAAGGACGAAGTAGAAAAAGCAATCAAAGAAGGTAGGGTCTGGGATGTGATAAACAGGGAAAGAGGAGGAAGGAAGGGCGTGAATGAAGAAATAGAAATGAATGAATGGACGGAGTATTTTAAGGGTCTGCTAGGGGGAGAACAAAAAAGGATCAAAGGAGAAAATAGAAAGACAGTCCACGGAGAAGTGGAGGAAGCGAACGAAATAACAAGAGAAGAAGTGAATGAGGCGATAGATAGACTGAAAAGAAACAAGGCCACAGGAGAGGATGGTATGGAGAACGAAGCGATAAAGTATGGAGGAGAAGGGATAAGGGAAGTGATGTGGAGGATATGCAACAAGGTCTGGAAAGGAGAAGGGTGGCCGGAGGAGTGGATTGCAGGGCTGGTAGTACCGCTTGTTAAGAAAGGAGAGGGTAAGAAGGTAGAAGAGTACAGAGGGATCACTCTCATGCAAGTGGGCTATAAAATATACACAGAAATTCTAAGAAAAAGGTTAGAGAATCAGATAGAAGAGAAGCAAAGTATCCCACACAACCAGACGGGATTTAGAAAAGGGATGGTGACAATAGACAATATTTATGTACTCAACTACTTGGTTAACAGAAACTTAGGGAGAAAAAGAGGGAAATTAATCGCTTTGTTTGTAGATTTCAAAGCAGCCTTTGACTCAGTAAATAGAAAAGTGTTATGGCAGGCAATGAAAGAGAGGGGAATAGAAGAAGGGTTGGTGGAGAGGATAAAGGAAATTTTTACTGAAACCAGGATTAGGGTGAAGATACGCGGGGAAAAAGGGGAGGTTTTCTGGACAGGAAGAGGTCTAAGGCAAGGGTGCCCGTTGAGTCCACTACTTTTTAATTTGCTGCTGGCAGACCTAGAGGAGAAGCTAAAGGAGAAAGGGAAAGGGGGGACGATCCTGGGTAATAGCAAACTATACTCCCTAGCATACGCGGACGACGTAGTTCTAATAGCAGACGATGAGAAGGGGATGAACCTAATGATAAGAATTTTCGAAGAGTACGTGGGAACAAAAGAACTGACGGTGAACGTAGGGAAGACCAAGGTGATGTGCTTCAGAAATAGAAAGACCAAAATAGGTTACGTTTGGAAGATGAACGGACAAACAGTGGAAAGTGTGGAGGAGTTCTGTTACCTAGGTTTTTGGTTTGAGTCAGGAGGGGGAAGCGATTTGCAGGTGAGGAAAAGAATCGAAAGTGCGAGTAAGGTAATGGGCCAAGTATGGGGTATAGGAAAGAGAAGGTTCAAGGACGATTGGAGAATGAGGGTTTGGTTGTTTGATGCGTTGGTTTGGGCGGTGTTGTGTTATGGAGTGGAGGTTTGGGGATGGAAGGAAGATAGGAAAGTGGAAAGCATGCATGAGAGATTTCTGAGATGGGTAATGGGAGTTAGTTGGAGTTGCCCAGGATACATGATAAGGGAAGAACTAGGAAGGGAAAAATGGTAACTAGACAAATTAAGAGAGCCTGGAGGTTTGAGGAGAAGCTGAAAAGGGGAGAGGGGAGTAGAATAGCACAAGTATGCTTGGACGAAGTTCGGAACAAGGAGACGAGAGGCAATTGGGGAAATTCAAAATGGGAGGAAGAAAGGAAAAAAATGAGGAGTGTTTGTGATATACAGGAAGGGGTTCTGGATTGGCAGAACATTGAATTAGAGCTATTAGTAAGACAAGGAGAAGAGAGATGGAGAAAGATTATGGATTCGAAGTACAATAGATGGTATATGATGGTCAAAGGGGTGACGGAACCAGAATATTTGCAAAAGATGAAAAAGGAAGACAAATGGAATAGGGTGGTACGGTTTAGAATGGGTGAAGGAGTAAGAGCTTGTAGATATTGGTTGGATGAAGAGGACAATCTGTGCAGAGTAGGTGGGTACGAAGTGGAGTCATGGGCACATGTGTTAGAGAGGTGTACAGGAGAGGAAGATGGACAGTTGAGTGTGGATGAATGTGTCAGATGGATTTTGGATGGTAATGGACAGGGAGTGATGTGGATGAAAAAACTGGAAGAAATGAGAGAACGCAAGAGATCAGGGCAGAGCCAAACGGGGAATCCTGTGTAAAGGAAAGTAACTTGTGAAAATTTAAAGTTTTTAAATCGGTGAAAATGCATTTGATGGTAAGAGAAAACGGAAGCCCGGGAAGATCGCTCATTGTCTCTAGTCTAAGTGTAGTAATAATATGATTGTTAGTAGGTAAGGCGTTGCATTAGAAAATAAGTAGCGGTTAAGGTAGACTAAGGATGAAATGTAAATATATGTACAGGGAGCGGAGGCCCTCAAACCCGTAAAAGGGAGAGTTCAAATATACAATACAATACAATACAATTTAAAACATTTTTATGAATTTTACATGATCTTAAAATAATTATAAAATCAAAATATCTACAATTTGAACGTTACAATTTAAATTCTTTTATTTAAAAACAATTTCATTTGTAAATAACTTTACGATATATTGAGAAGTTTTTACAAAATTACCTTCTTAAGAATTACGAAATATTTCATAATACTGAAAATTGTTTATTGTGATTCATAAGAAAATTGATAATCACACAATTATCAGAACATACTCTCGAAGATTTTATAAGCAATTTTTTTGTATTTCAAAATATTCTAAAAAAAATTTATGAAAAATTTGATTGCTTTATTAAATATGTACAAGTTATGAAACAATTTCTAAAATGATATACAATTAATAAATATTCCAAAAAGTCTAAAACAAAAAGTAGATTTTTGAACATTCTGAAATTTAATTTAAAACATTTTTATGAGTTTTACATGATCTTAAAATAATTACAAAATCAAAATATCTAAAATTTGAAGGTTACAATTTTAATTATTTTATTTAAAAACAATTTCATTTGTAATAGATTTAATTCATTTGTAAATAACTTTAGGATATATCGAGAAGTTTTAAAAAAAATTCCGAAATATTTCATAATACTGGAAAGTGTTTAATGTGATTTCTAAAAAAATTGATAATTAACATAATTGTCAAAACATGCTCTCGAAGATTTTAGAAGCAATTTTTTTTTCAAAATATTGTAAAAAATTTTTCTGAAAAATTTGATTTTATTAAATATGTACAAGTTATGAAAAAATATCTAAAATAATATAAAATTTATAAATATTCCAAAAAGTCTAAAACAAAAAGTTGATTTTTGAACCTTCTGAAATTTAATTTAAAACATTTTTATGAATTTTACATGATCTTAAAATAATTATAAAATCAAAATATCTACAATTTGAACGTTACAATTTTAATTCATTTATTTAAAAACAATTTCATTTGTAAATAACTTTACGATATATTGAGAAGTTTTTAAAAAATTACCTTCTTAAGAATTACGAAATATTTCATAATACTGAAAATTGTTTATTGTGATTCTTAAGAAAATTGATAATCACACAATTATCAAAACATACTCTCGAAGATTGTATAAGCAATTTTTTTGTATTTCAAAATATTGTAAAAAAATTTTATGAAAAATTTGATTGATTTTATTAAATATGTACAAGTTATGGAAAAATATCTAAAATAATATAAAATTTATAAATATTCCAAAACGTCTAAAACAAAAAGTAGATTTTTGAACATTCTGAAATTTAATTAAAAACATTTTTATGAATTTTACATGATCTTAAAATAATTACAAAATCAAAATATCTACAATTTGAACTCTTACAATTTTAATTCTTTTATTTAAAAACAATTTCATTTGTGAAAGATTTAATTCATTTGTAAATAACTTTAAGATATATCGAGAAGTTTATAAAAAATTTCGAAACATTTCATAATGCTGAAAAGTGTTTGATGTGATTTCTAAAAAAATTGATAATTAACACAATTATCAAAATTTACTCTCGAAGATTTTATAATATCATATAATATATAATATAATATCACAATTCTGATTCAAATTCAATTACTTTTGTCCTCAACCGTTACAATTTTTTAACCCTTAGCTACCACACTTGTCTGCAATCACATGATTAGATATAATATAATATGATATAATATAATATAACATGACATAATATAATATGATATATATATAAGTAAAAATTAAATAATTTTGAAATATGAATTTTTTCATAATATGTATCAATAACAGAGGAACGGTGATTTTTAGATCTTTTTTGGTTGAAAAGAAAACTGCTCGGTTGAAATGTCTGACTCCAGAAATCTTTCTTGGATGGAGATATAACTCTTTTGTCGAAAATTAATTTTTTTGGCTGAAAATTCAACTATTTTCTCAAGTAGACATCAATTTCGTTAAGTAGTCATCTATTTTGTTGAAAACGCAATTTTTTTTACTACAAATGTTTGGAATGTAAAGCGTTTCTTATCGAATCATACATAAGGTGTTTTGTCCGAAATTGGTAATATTTTAGACCCGGCCCGCGCCCCCCAAAGATACTTTAAATTATTGATATCTAAATTTCAGAAAATATATATTACATTTCCGTACAACATATTACGAAAAATTTAGAATTTACTAATTACTTGTATTTTTAAAAATGTAATATGTTCAATATTATTCAAATATACAAAATACAATCATTCTAAGGAAAATAATGTATTTCGTAATGACATTCTCCCTTAGAAGATTCTTCGTTATTAACTTTCAACATTCATACAAGGAAAATTTATATAGGCGCGCGCTTCGAGCGCGCGCATGACGATCTAGTAATATATAATATTCTGTAAGCATAATATATAATATTTTGGTATTCTTTTTAAATTGAAGTATTACTCAAAAAGTAAGTACTTAATAAAATGTTACAAATAAATTTAGGTTTAATTTTTTTATTTTTATTTTACAGTTATATCTTTAACTATGGCAAGAACATTTTCGCGTAAAAATATACCTTCGACGAAGACAAATGTAAAAAGAAATGTGACGAAGGTGGTTATTAAACCTAAAAAGAAACAAATTGAGAAAATACATGATCCGGAAACATTGCAAGAGGCTTTGAATGATATTGAATCAGGTGCGAGTCTGCGAGCGACAGCCAACAAGTTTGTAATTCCTTAAAGTACTCTGCACGCAAAGTGGACAAAACAAAACTCCAATTATTTGTTCAAAAGGACCCCCGCCTATTTTTACCCAGGATGAAGAAGATTTTATAGCGAATTGGTTTATTTTTCGAGCATAACGAGGTTTTCCAGTGAACCAACAAATTTGGTTGGATTGCATAAGTCAATACGTAAAGAGTGAAAAAAAGACTCCATTTGTTAACGATCGACACGGAAAGCAGTGGTACAAAGCTTTCATGAAACGACACCCCAATTTAACGAAGAGTATCGCTCAAAATCTAACGAAGACGAGAGCATCAGTGACGGAGCAAGAAGTGAGAGACTGGTTCCAAAGAGTCCGCACGTATTTTGAAAAAAAGGATTTGTCGTTGCTAGAATCCCATCGAATTTTTAATCTAGATGAATCTTCATTCAAACTTGTGCCTCAAGACTACACCGTGATAGCGGAGAAGGGCTCCAAGTCCGTATACTAGGCAGTAAGTTGTGTAGATAAAACTGCGATAACAACTTTATTTATAGCCAACTCTGCTGGTGGAAAGCCAAATCCGCTCATTTTGCTTAAGGGGTAACACCACTCTAGGATTTCCAAAAAATCGATTATTTTTTTCTCTGCGCAAAATGTACTTTAGGGACTTAAAAACGAAGTGCACTTGGTCCCATTGCAAACAAAAAATGTTACCAGATCAAAATCTTGATTTCACCGAGGCGCCTCCTCGAGGCGTGTACTGAGCGCTCCAGCGGCGCACTTGGATCCAACGCTTTTATATTTCTTTTACCTGTCAAAATGTTGAGTGGGACGGTTATTAGGGTGCCTAAGATGTCAACTAGGACTCGCTAATTTCTATTAAAAATAGTATAGGTGTTTCTGTGAATCAGTGAACGCTGCCAAGATTCATGGGTTTTTCTGTTAGTAAAACTTTGAACGCGCTTTTCTCGAAATCACTTTTTTCAAACTGGCCGGAAACATTGCTCGAAGACCGTTCCACATATCAGTCTGAAATTTTCACAGTAGCTTTACAATTACGTTCTTTATGGTACTACGTAGGGGTTTTTTGATTTATTATAAGCTTTTTTTTATAAACAATTTCGTGCTTATTTTTCGGCCGAAAATCGAAACTTTTTTTCAAAAGTGCACCATTTCTACAAAATTTGGTAAAAAATAAAAATCCTACGTAGTTCTCAAGCTAATGATATATAGTCCTAACATATTCTTGGTTTTTTGTTCCACCTTGAAAATTAAAGAAAAAATGTTTCCGGCCGCACAGTCCGTTTTTAAAAAGGCCACATACAAAACTTTCCTAATCGCCGCCATTTTGCATTTTTTTCCGATCAAAAATTTTTTTTCCGTACTTAAATACATGCTGATTAAACCCTCCAAAAGTAATCCCTATTCCTTTTTTCAAACTCCCAAAAAAAAATTCTTGAAAATGGACCTCTTTTTCGGGCGCTAGAGTGGTGTTACCCCTTAATTTGAAGAGCACACCGAAAAAGCAAGTTTTGGATAGCTTTCCAAAGGGCTGGGGCATTGGCATTTTGGAGAGTGTATGGATGACCGGTGAAACTTTTTACAGTTACATTGTAAATATATTTTATCCTTGGCTGAAAGCGAATAATTATATTTTTCCAATCATCCTATATGTCGATGGTCACTCCTCACATTTAACACTGCCTCTTTGCAAATTCTGCCAGGATAATGGAATAGAGCTTGTTTCTCTATATCCTAATGCGACGCATATACTCCAGCCACTGGACGTTGCTTTTTTCCGTCCAGCGAAAGAGGCTTACAGAAAAATACTGAGACAGTGGAGAGTGGAGAATAATGTGATAAATGTGCAAAAATCGATGTTCCCGTCTATATTGAAACTAGCCATAGACAGCTGGGATGCAGCACCAAGTATAGGGAACGGTTTCGAACCTGTGGATTATACCCTTTCAGTCCGGACGCCGTCACTTATGTTGTTTTGACGAAAGGAAAGAAAAAGAAAAAAGCAGGAGATAACAAATACGAACAAGAAAATGAAAATGAAAAAAAACGACTTAAATAGAAAATTGCTCCAAATTTTTGAAGATCAATTACTCTCACAAGAGAAATTGCAAGTATGTAAAACAAATGAATATGAGTCTCAATGTTCTTGAACTGGGTGTGATAGCAATCAGCGTATCTTTGAAATGTGGAAAAAGTTAAAAATTCTTACAGGTTAACAAAAATGTATTCTTTATTTATATTTAAACCTTTTTTTATAGATTATATGTTATATATGTTATATATTATTTTTTATATTATATATTATATTATTATATTTTATATATTATATTATATTTGTATATTATTAAATATATGGCCAGCGGCCATACCACGCTGAAAAAACCAGTTCTCGTTAGATCACTGGAGTTAAGCAGTGTTGGGCGCGGCTAGTACTTGGATGGGTGACCATTCGGGAATAATACTACTGCGTGCTGTTGGCGTCGTGGGTGTGGTGAGCCCACACTTGTAGTTCTCTACTACAAGAAACTATGCACCTAGAAACACTACCCGAATCGAGTAGTGTCACGCCTACCCCGAAAGGGAAATGGCTTAATGGTACACATACATACATACATATACATTTCTATATAATATTAATAGTTTTGTATATTTAATTTACAGAAAGTAACAAAAAATGCTCTCACTTAAGCCTTAAAACTACTGAGACTTCATCCGCCGACTCATTGTTAAGCAGTTTTATCGACGGTGACAATACATCAGGAAAAAAGCAGTACGCTAGAATAATCGATGATGTAATATTGCCACAAGAAAGTCCAACCATTCGAGTGATTGCTATCCAAGAAGAAGTTAATCTTGAATGGGCTAGTAGTGAAGGTATATTTAGAGAAGCACTTCCTGACATACAACCTGAAGTTCAATTTGACTGTCAAGATGATCAAATTAATTCAGGAATAGATATTGAAAATTATCTGACCGATGAAAATGGTAAAAATTTAGAATTTATCAACGCTGAAAGTATCAGAGAAAAGCATGTCGAAGAGACTACGGATAAACTTCAGGATCAAGACAGCTTTTCAAATTTAGATTTGAATAATGCTCCAGATCAGTCAACGAAAAATCTTTCTGATCACCAAGATTATTTGCAAAAATCTCAAGAAACTACAGCAGATCAGTCGTGTAATACTTCGCACATTGAATCAAATAATTCAAAGGTTCCGCTAAATCTCTCATGTCATTCTTCAGAACTTGCAGGTTGTTCGAGCAGTGCGGAAGGATTTTTGAATAATTCTACTTCGACTGATTTTCAAGAGCTTTGAAAAACAATTTTTGAGATTTGAAAAACAATTTTCCTATACCGACGTTTCATCCGAAAAAAAGAAAAGAAAGAATCAAGAAAATAACCCCACAGTTTTTGTGGTTGATGATTTAGTCGAAATTCTACAAAAAAAAAGAAGACGGGGAAAAAATGAAAGCAATGCAAGTTTTCATAAATAAACAGAATAGATAGTAATCAGTCATGAAATCAAGCAGTTGAAAAGAAAAATGAAAATCGAAGGCGAAAAAGAAAACATCATGTCAACCGAAAAACAGCTAGAAAAGTTAAATCAAGAGTTAATCAAGTATTTACTGGAATTTTTTTATATTTAAAAAATGTACTTCTTATGATTATTTTCCATAATTTTAATTATTTATTTATTTAATTGTAAGTACTTTAAGTTCGAAAGTACCAAAGACAACATTTTGCTTAATAAGTAAGGATGAATGTTTTATCCTCAAATAAAAAATGAATTTCTAATCGTGTCCACCTGTTAACTCTATCCTGTCCACGTACTCACGCTTTCAATTTTTATTTGTCCACGTTCTGAAGAAATAAGTCCCTCTCTTTAATTAGCCATAACAGTTTTTTAATTCACTGAAAGTAAGTGTTTTTTCTTTTAATAGCCCTGATGATCCGAAGAAAGCAAAAGTTTGCTCCTTAGACAAGGACTTTTTTTCTACATTTCTGTGAAAGTTCCCGTGTAGTTTCTTGTCACGTAGCTGTTGATGAAATTTTTCAACCTCTGCTTTATTTATTTCGGCTTTTAGAAGTGAAGCATCTAGATGGACTAATGCACTTTCCTCACTTCTGATGTTAAAATTCAGGCCAAGGGTCTCGGCCGCTTGCTCCGCGGCTTTGTAAAGGAACGCTCCTTCGCCAATCGTCTCGTGGTTCCTGACCATCTTTAGGAGAGGATCTCTGCCATCCGCAACGATGTAAGCTGTACTTAGAACAATTCGGTTATGAAGACACTGGAGATTTAGAAGTCCGCGTCCGCCTTGACGGTGCGAAATGTATAATCGCGGAACTGACGAATTGATATGTAAGCTTTCATGCATATGCCTTAAGCTCGTTCTTCGTCAATTGAATCACCCCAAACGAGTAGATTAGTACAGGGGCACTTATATCCACAAGCTCAGGGCCCTTGGGAACACCAGTAATTTTTCCTTTCTTCAGATTATCTTTAGCACACTTTTCCAAACCTAAATCCACACCAATCTCTCCTGTGTAGTTCTTGACGATATTTATAGCAGTTTAAAGTTTGATTTTTTCGTAGTGCGAGAGATAGAGGAAGAAGTGTGATGCAAAAAAGCAAAGGGATAATGGTATCACCTTGAAAGACACCCTCCGGAAGGTGAGGTTGTTCGTTGTCACACGATAATTTCTAGATGAGATAGTCAATCTAGTTTTAAAAAGATCCATCAGTCTCTCTATGCATCTCACTATGCGTGGATGTACCTTCAAGCTTTCCAACAGACAGTGTTAAAGAATGTTCAACAATTATTTATGGAATAGTAAAAAAACATTTATGTTATAAGTTACAAAAAAATATTATTGAGTATTCCGAGGATAATTAATGGTCAATGAGGTTTCGACATGCGGTTGTCGGCGGGGGACGAGTGATGATAGAGTTAAGCCTTTTTGGCGTCCGGTAGGTCTTTGGCCGGATTGGGTTCCGTTCGGGAGCCTTTTTTGCAACAACGGCCTGTTGGGGAGGTCGTCGATATATCTGGGCAAGCGCCTGCTGCTTGCGAGGTGATGAATACGTCCTCGACTTCCTGGGCGAGCGTCGCGTCGTGGAGGAGGGCGAGACCTTGGCCTCTTTTTCTCGCTAGAACTCGTGGAAGGACGGCTGGGACCTCACTTAGTGTAGTCCTGGGAGGGGGCTTTGGTATGGCCGAAAGGAAGTATACCAATTTTGGTGGCGACAATTTACTGGGCTTCGGAGCGAGAAGTCCATAGGAGAGGCCCACAGCTCCAATAGTTCCCCTTCCCCCAGAGGCTGAATACTCGTAGTTCCTGCGGCTGGGCTCCGTGATTCTGAGGGTGGCGGGACGTCTCCTTGGGCGGAAGATCGACGCCTAGGTCCCGCAACACTTCCTCGAGAGGAGTGAGCTCCTCGTTTCCCAAGTTGGAAATGTTGGCTGGCGAGGAATATCCCTCCAGGTCTTGTAGGACCTGATCGAGTTGTTGGGGCAGGTTGAGCTCCTCGATAACCTCTTCCTGAGGACTTGGCTGGACGGTGGTTTCAGGAGCGGTTTCGATTGAAGGTTGATTGGCTGTAAGCCCTCTGGCCCGGTACCGGCGATCTCCGCGATTCCTCCTCTTCCTTTTAGGGGGCAAGGGAACGTAGGCTCCCGGGTTTGCCTGTAGTTCGCCAAGGGCTCGGCGATAGCGGTTTGTCCAGCGTTTATGTTGGCTTGGCCGATTCACTCGGGTCTGGTCCATCTGTAGTCAAAAAGCCATTCCTTGTTGGTCACCATTTCCATCATGATGGACAACTAGGATCCCAGATCCTCTTGATAGAGAACCGAGAGAGGAATAAAACAGATCCCCGATCATCTTGACAGAGGACCAAGTAGTAAGAGGGAAGAATGCCCGATCCTCTTGACAGAGGACCTAGAAGTAATAAGAAGAAATTCCCAGATCCTTTTAGCAGAGGACCGAGAGAGTGAAAAGACTGAGAAAATAGAAGGAGAAATTCCCAGATGCTCTTAGCAGAGGACCGAGAGAGTGAAAAGACTGATAAAGAAAGAGAAGTTCCCAGATCCTCTTAGCAGAGGACCGAGAGAGTAAAAAAACTGAGAAAATTGAAGGAGAAATTCCCAGATCCTCTTAGCAGAGGACCGAGGGCTTAAAAAGACTGATAAAGAGGAAGAGATTACCAGATCCTCTTAGCAGAGAACCGAGAGAGTAAAAAGACTGAGAAATTCCCAGATCCTCTTAGCAGAGGACTGAGAGAGTAAATAGACTGAGAAATTCCCAGATCCTCTTAGCAGAGGACCGAGAGAGTGAAAAGACTGATAAAGAGGGAGAAATTCCCAGATCCTCTTAGCAGAGGACCGAGAGAGTAAAAAGACTGAGAAATTCCCAGATCCTCTTAGCAGAGGACCGAGAGAGTGAAAAGATTGATAAAGAGGGAGAAATTCCCAGATCCTCTTAGCAGAGGACCGAGAGAGTGAAAATAGGGAAGAAATAAGAGAGAAGAAGAAAAACTTATAGAAGTGTGGAGAGCAGAAATATATCGAAGGTTTAATTTTTTAGTGGTCGAGCACTTACCGTTATTGGTTATATTTATCGGCGGAGAGAAAAAAAACAACTCGCTTGGTTGACTGGAAGTAGTTGGCTGGTGAAAATATCTCCAAAGATCCGGAGACTTTCTTCCTCACAATGTCAGGATCCTACGAGTTTTTTCACCTTCACCTTCGTACACTGGGCCACCGTAAATAAGTCGGATTCTTTTGGTTAGGATTTCGAGAAAAAATAGTAAGTCGGGGTGAGGGTTTTTAAATGATTAAGTCGAGGTTAGATTTCCGGGCACACTTTATTCCGTCGTAATTAATCGTAGCTCCACAGGTAGCTCGCGAATACTCGCGAGCTAATGCCTCAGCCGTGTGAGAGCAGCGCTGCGGCGTGAGCAGCAACTAATCTACCGATCGATGTATAGATTCATCGAAGGTCGCGGTTGGCGCGCGAATAATTCAAATCAACTTAAAAGTTAAGACTTTTTAATGGGTAACAACCACAGCTAGAACAGAGTCGCTTTGCTGTCAGTCTACTTTAGTATAGTTGGGGGCTGTTGTTTTGAGAAGTGTAACAGAAAAAATAACTTTAGAGAAAATTAATTGTGTAACAACAGATGATAAGTCAATGAGAGGTTGAATCAAAAGCTTTCCGGTAGTCAATCCAGGCCATTGACAGGACGCGCTGATGGACTGTAGCGTCTTTACAGACACACCTGTCAATCAGCAGGTTCTCTCGACAGCCTGCTACACCTTTTTTCGAGCCACGTCTGGGTTGGACAAATGGCCTTTTTTTCGGCAGGAGTATAGGGCATTCTAACATCAGCCACTGCGGAATGGGCGTATCCGACTTCAAATATGAGGTGAATATGCGGGCCATTTGTTGGTATGTAAAAGTAAACTTCTTCTACTAGAAGTTCTTGATACAATCTGGTGCAGCAGCAGAAAAGTTCTTCGTGCCTGTAAGTGCTTTTTTCACCTCTTTGGCAGTGATTGATGGACATTCCTCCTCAGATTTTATGAGGTTATCGCAAAACTCCTTGAAGCGGATGTTATTGTCAGTATCTTCTTTCAACTCCAGTGTTTTCCGGATTTTGTATACCTCTCTCCAAAAAGTCTCTACCTCCTTGGACTTGGGCGGATTTTTTTACAGAAACAGGGAGATCGCTGAAGAGGCGCGATGGGTCAGCGAGAAACTGTTGATTCTCCCTGATCAGTCTCTCCGTCTTCTGTACTCTCCTCCTTGCGTCAGATAACAGCCGTGTTTTAATCGTTCATCCTCTACAATGAAACAACGAAAAATTTCATACGTGATAACAGTTTTTGACCCCACTGATTTTTTTTACTATCTTAATCACCATGGGGATTATGTCCTAACATCCTCAAAAAACTGCTCTTGCATTGAAGGCGATAAAAATTCAATTTAAGGCTCATGTAGTGGGTATTCGAACCTACAAAACTCACCTCAAAAAATTGGTTTCCAATGCTGGCGCACCGAAAGGATGTCAGCGGGCAATTTTTTTCCCCACAGGAATAACATATTCATATTTGAGGCGGAAAGTCCCTCCGGAACGTCAAAACTCGCGATAAATATTAAAAAATTAAAAAATAAGAACATTTTTCAGCGATCGAAAAAAAATAAACAGAAACAGTACAATCAGCGCCGCGTGGTGTCCCGATCAATTACTAAATCGATTTAAAAGGACTTCTGGCGCCATATTCAAAATAGAAAAAGCATTGAAACATATGTAGGAGTAATAATTCTTAATAAGTTATAATATATTATTTGAAAAACATAACAAATAAATATTATCTTACAAAGATATAAGAAAAAAAGAAGGAAAAATATATTCAACGCAAAATACTGACTGATAAAATAGATAAATAAAACTTGCAACATTTTCTTCTAATTCTGAGTTGTTCTTATAACATTCCCTTCACACGACCCACACAGAAGAAATAATTTACATATAGCTGAAAAAGATTTGTTAAAGATTTTCCAAATTTGTAATTAGCAAAAATAAGCATTTTCCATAAAATGCAATGTTATTGTGTTTATGATTTTTTCAGAGAAACCTTAGGCTATATAATGTGCAACCAACACCCCACAAAACCCACCCATGCAATAGAACTCAACTGTAGAAAGCTGGAAAGACCCGGTAAATAGTTTCCTATCTTAGTCCATGAGAATATAATCATTTCTCTAAAAAATCAAAGTTATAGCGACTTTGATTTTTCTAAAAGGTCCTTGGATTCTGGATTATTATTATAACATCCCCAAAAGTCCATCCACCCACAAGAAATAAATTACATACGGCTGTTAAGATTTTGTAAAGATTTTCCAAACTTGTAATTAGCAAAAAAAAGTTATTACCACAAAATGCAAAGTTATTGTGTTCATAATTTTTTCAGAGAAACCTTAGGCTACATAATGTACCCCTAACACTCCATCAAACCCACCCACGTATTAGAAATCAATTCTAGTAAGCTGGGAAGACTTGGTAAATATATTGCTGTATTATTCTTTGACGAAAAAATAACATTTTTAGAAAAAGTCGAAGTCGTTGTCTCTATGATTTTCTGATGTGATCCTCAGTCAATAGATTGTTATCAGAACACCCATACAAAACCCACTCTCGCATTAGAAATCAATTCTAGAAAGTTTTCCAGACAAGTTTTTTATTATTTATTCCGAAGACATTCTGACTCTTATGGCTTCATTCCAAACCTGAATTCGAGTTGGAATTCACAGGCTCAAGTCAATCAGACTCCATTGTGGCCGCTGGTCATTATGAAAACAATTTTAAATTTGTGTTTTTTCACCCTACTAATCAGAGTCGATTTTCAAGA
>CAKNXH010058071.1:72441-82501 GCA_932178445.1 Andricus quercusramuli | reverse complement strand
TTCTCAATTGGTTATTTTTCTGATTCAATAAATGGGCTTTTATGCCGTAACAGGCTTTTTTCCCCGAAATCTGTGTTCTTTTTTAACCTAGACCATTCTAAACATTTTTAAGTAGGTTATATGTAAAGTCAACCTCAAAATACGAAAATTTAACTGGATTGTCAAGCCACCTAAGGCAAGGCAAGTTCAAAACAAAACACAGTTAGAAATGTTCCTTCATAAGATTTAAGTAATTAAGTGCGTTCGTTATCTAAATATTGAAAGCAAAAGATTTATGTTCCTTTAGACGTAATATAAGATCAAAATATATGATTTCCAAATTCATACTGTTGTTCATGGAAACGTTTTGCATTTAAAAAAATTAATATTTAATACATAATTTTAAACAAAAACAAGACTGCACTTCGTCACAATTTTGTCAGGTTTATCTACGATTATCGTTTTTTTGTATTTTTTATCCTCTGCTAATACTTATTATAAATATAAATGAATCAAACAACACGTTTTTTGAAAACAATATTTTCTTCAACTTTTATCATATACACCTTATTTATTCAAAATACCTTTCACTGTTCACAAATTTGTCATGGAAATTATTTAAATATAACGGAAAACTAAAATTCTGTTTGAATTCTATAATTTTATTGAATCAATAATTTGAGCTTTTGAAAAGTTTTTTATAGATACTTCCATAATAATGCTGATATGCAGAGGTTAGGAGCTACTTAGAAACATTACATTTCTTAGCAGACTTTTTTACATAAGAAAAATATATGTTTTTGGTCTCAAGTTAATGCGAGAATTGTAAACAATTGTTAATAATAATATTATTACAAAAAATATGATGTACGTAAATTCTTTGAGGAAAAACAAAGTTCTGTTGTAGAGGTTAAGGACCACTTCAAAACGTGAAAACTGTCTCGCAAGTTATTCAATGCAAGAAATATTCTTAAATATTATATCAAAATAATCAGAAAATCAAGAGCAATTCAAATTTAGTCTTCAAATTAACAATTTTGTCGTGACCAATCGTTACCGGAGAATTTCCTCTACTTTACCGGTAATTTCAGTCGTTACCGGTAATTTCTGGTAACGACCCAACACTAGACTCGCGTGTCGTGAGTGTAATCCAGGGCCGGCGGATTATGTGGGTAAGGTGGGTACCAGTCGAAAAATAAAGTTTCCAAGGTAAATTAGATATAATTATATAGATAAATTAATTAAAACAGTTAAACATTTACATATCTTTGTTAATTGTAACAGTTAAACATTGAAATATCTTTGTTCGGTAATTTGAGGTTAGATCAAGTCTTTGTTCCTATACTAGATATTTGGAGAAGATATACTTATATACATATTTCGTGCGTAATATCTGTGATGAATTTTATTTTTTCATTATTTTTATAGATTATTATTATCATTATTATTATAACTTATTTTTTACTCAAGACTGTTGGAGCAACGCGCAAAAAGTAATTTCGGAAATTTCATTTTTTGGCCGCAAAAATACACGGTTTTAAGTGTCGTTTAGCAGGGAAGTTTTTCTCGATGTGAGGAATTGGGCTTAGTGTCTGTTTTTTGAAAAAAAAAAAAATTTGTTTGGCTAAAATGGAAAAGTTTCGGCTGTAGGGTTAAGCTTTAGGTTAGGTTAGCCGAAACTTTTCCATTTTAGCCAAACAAATTAGTCATTATCCTCATTATCGTTTACTCGGAACCCATGAGACATGCTATTTAAAGTTTTGCTAAGTGGGTTCAACGCTGAACAGAACCATAAAGCACTGAAGAAGTCTCCTTGTAATATACACGTCGTAATGCGTATTGATCTAGTTATCCTTGGTGTTCCATGATCAAAATACTTGATTCTTGTACCCCAAAGCATCATCGCACGACTTAGGAAGTCAATGATGCGTGGACAAATTTTGTATTCTTTTAAGACTTCAAGCAAATAGTCATGTGGTACGGAAGGAAACGCTTGCTTGTAGTCAATGTATGCCATGTGCAAGTTCCTTTGGTGTTTACGAGCTTGCGTCATGGCAACAGCGTCTATGGTGACTAGATCTTTACTGCTTCGGAAGTTTTTACAACATCCTTTTTGTTCTTCTGTAAGGATGTCATTCTCGTCGCAGTGAGAATGTACCTTATCTGCTATGATAGCTGTAAGACATTTATATATTGTTGGAAGACAGGCTATCGGTCGAAATTCATATGGAACCTGATGTCCGGACCTGGAGCTTTCCAGTTACATGCTTTCTTCAAAACCGCTGAAACATCTAAAGCTGTGATGTTCGTCAACTCTATTTCAGGGTTATTGCTTGCTCTTGCTTTCTCTAGTTGGAACCACGCAGTGTCCAAATTGCTTCTGTTAGTTTTTCCCCAAACATATGACCAATGGTTAGTCATGTCTTCCAATTGAGGGACTTCGGTGTCATGTTGGTTATTTTGCTTCACACTCTGTTCAAGATAGAACCTTCTTTCATCTGCCTGAAAGATTCGATTTTGTTGCCTTCTTGCACTACTTTTCTTGTACCGACGCAGTCTAGCAGTAAGAACGTCAAGTCTCTGCCGCTGGGAGTCTATAATCTCATCCAATATTGCTGGTGTCAATGTCTCGATGTACCGAGGGTGGATGATTTTAATAACATGGTGTATCAGCTTTCTGGTTCGATTTCCTTTCTTATATTGAGTCAGTCGACCCAATTTGCAGATTACTTTGCTGACATCCATATCCAACCTGATCGTCCATGGTGGATTTCGCTCCTGTCTTGAGGCAAAGACTGCATTTATAGGCCTAGCTCTGTGGCCCAAGGTTCTAACGGTTGCCACAGCTGCACAGTATACAAGAGTTTGCACCTCTAACGCATTTTGTGTTGCATTCAAATGCATAGGTAAAACCTTGCTGTTTAGGTGTTCCATTAGTGCACGCAGATCATTTGTGATGTTCATCTTGGGCAGTGAATGCCTTTGTGTTGGTTCTACATGTCTGAACTCTAGTAGAGCATGACCAAAATTCCTTTCAAGGTTGTGTAGTTTTTCTGGGACTTCGCTGTTTATATCATAGTTTATAATGTCCGGATGTGGTTCTAGTCCATCCGGTACTTGATGTTCATTATCTCTAGCACCTATGTCTTCAGCTGCAATCAAGTCCTCGTTGTCCATATCTTCCAATGGAAGTTCATCAATAGGAAGCTGCTGTTCCACTTCCATTTCGATGGCAGCTATTTTAACAGCCGAAAGCAATTTTTTTACAGATATTGAGCGTTTTTGATCTGCCAGATTCTGCTAATTTATTCTTGTGGCTAGTTCTGAGTACTTAAGTAAGAAGAGACGATGATGTTCTCTCCTTACACTTTGCCCACTTTTCTTTGCCAAAAAATAAGAGCGCATCACATCTCTGTTCATGTGGTATGTCCATTTTAATCGCCTCCTTGGTTGTTGAACCTCTGCTTCTGGCACTGGTTGTATTAGGCCATCTACCTCCGGAGGATGTGGTGGTGCTGGATCATCACCAGGTTGAGGAAGAACATCAATTGCCACTGCTTGTTCGTGTGACGCGGCTTCCTCTAACTGTTGTTCATTGCCGTTGTTTTTCCACTCCAAATCAACCTTCTGTTCAATCTCCATTGCTCGATCTTCTGAGATGAGTAGATTAGTCCTAATGTCCTTCACCTTAGCGATAAGATCTCTTAATGCGACTTTCTCTATTTGAGGATACTTTGCGGCAAATTTCGTTCTGAAATTTTGTCTTTTTTGGCGTGATGTTTCAAACCTCGCACTTTCATAATAGAGACGCATCAATTCCTCATTCATTGTTCAGCAAACACAGTTGATGTTTCACTGCTTACCGTATGTCGCAGATGTTCTTGCTGGCCAGCTGTTTGATTAGTGAGATCTGCCTGACCATCTCGCAGCTCACCATCACCAACGTCCCGCATGCTGTGGCCCACAGCGGTGGCTCCAGGGGCGCCCGACGATTCTCGGGTAGCGACAAGCGTTTCAAAATTTTTAAAATACTCTCCATTTATGGGTTTTGGTGTTCCTCTTAGTCACTTTCCTCTTCGTTCTCTGCCTGTCTGGCATAGGAAACCCTATCAGTAGCAATGCTACGGCCAACATAGCCGTCAAATTCATTAGAGGAAAGCTCAAGCTCTACCGCGACGACAACGCGAGAACACCTTCGGTAGGGACATTATTATAAGAAAAATGAGGAAACTCATTTTTCTCTCAGGCTTAAGATGGTTACAGCCCAATATGTCGAAGGCATTTTTGGTTAGAGTTGGATTTTTGGTTTGTTTGAATATTATGCACGGGGTTTTCCCGGTATATATTATCAGTCACGGACGCATGATTATAATGCAATCAAGTGACCTGATAAGAGCGTGTGCCCCGACATATTGAGCAAAGCCTGGTTTTTACCCCATCATTCACGGACTGGGTTGCAGTCAAGTGCATGATGGGGGGACCTACAGCTTAAGGTGGGTTCCGAACCACCAGAACCTCGGTAAAGGTACATAGAAAAATTTAAAGAGCTACCGGCTCAGGGAACGCACCCCGGACCTCTGAGGTGAAGTCCGAACGTCTAACCAACTGAGCCACCGAGCCACCAATAATAATAATAATAATAATAATAATAATTGAGAAGTTGTAGGCTCCGGAAGCTTCGATCATGATTCCTTAAAGAAACCAATCCCAAAGCTACTGGAACGTGTACGTCATCCGCTTCTGCTCCTGTCCTAGAAGGTAAGCAAGAGCGCGAAATTTACGCGTGATAACATCGGGCAACACTGTTCCTTGGAGTCAGGTCTCTAGCCGCGGATGACCTTACGCGGCAGACAAGAAAGTTGGAGATGAAGGTTTCACCTCTGGATGCTTTTTTAGAGCTACCAATCTTTGTAGAATTTAAGAGGAACAGTGTTGACGGACCAGATGGAGTGATCCCAGGAGAACAGTCTTTTGCATCCGGTTCCCGATGAAATGAGCCTGACGCTGGCAAGCCGGAATCTTGTTGAGTTGGCTAATAAATGAAGCTTTCATACCTCCAAGACAGCCGATTATGAGAATTATAAGATGGACTTTGTAGCCTTGGTACAGCCTACTCAGCTCGAAAAGAAGTGCTTGATATTTCGCTCGTTTTTCTCCCTCCTTTCCCGTGATATTACCATCAGCTGGTGCCGAGAATTCAATCACGTAAATGATCTTGTTCTTCAGATCTTGGAGGACAATGTCAGGCTTCGTAGCACTGATACGTTGAGTGGTGGAGAATGAGAAATTCCAGTAGATCTTGCACTGATCATTCTCCACAACTGACTCGAGTTCCCCCTGGGCGTATGGCAAGACGGGCAATGGATCGACACCATAGAAATGCCTAAGATGGTAATATAACACTTTTAGAGCTGCATTGTGTCTCTCTATGTTCGCGCAGCGTGCATATTTAGAGCATCCACTGAGAACATGTCCAAGTGTTTTGGGCTCTTGCTGGCACGCTCGGCAGTTGGTATCGCGTACAGGTACATTCATTATGCGCTCGCGGTAAACTAAGGTGTCTATGACGCCGTCTTGACAGGCAAAAAGAAATCCCTGGGTCTCCGATCTCAATCCAGCAGACTTGAGAAACATGTTGGACAGACCCATCGAGAGTTCTTCTCTACGTATGATGCCGTAGAACTTACCATGGAGGGGCTTCTCAGCATGTTCTCTTAGTAGGAGCGTATGTTCTGCTTCCTGTATACGACTTTTGAGCACCAGAGGTGTTAGTGATGCTAGGCCATGTGTAATGTCGCTGGAATCAAATGGGAGGTCAAGCTCCTCTGCGGCCCTATCTGCTGCATGGTATAGAAACACCGCAGCATTGGCGACTTCATGTTGATGTACGAGTCGCATAAGGGAATCCGTGCTTTTTAGAACTGAGCAGGCTGTAGCCAGAACCGTTCTTCGATGAAGACACTCTAAGCTTAGCAATCCTCTACCCCCTTTATCGCGAGGGAGATATATCCGAGGTACGGAAGATCTAGGATGAAGACTTCGTTGTATTGTCATCATCTTGCGTGTGCTTCGATCAAGTTGTTTTAACTCATCGACGTTCCATTTTACTGTACCAAACGTGTAGAGCAGTATAGGAACGGCCAGCATATTGGTCGCCTGGATCTTATTCTTTCCAGATAATTTGGAAGCCCAAATTTTTCTGAGAAATTGGCGATACCTTTTTCCAAGGGCCGTTTTCAAGTTATGCACATTTTGGGTTTCCGCTTGCGGTATTCCAAGATATGTATATGTTTCTCCAATACCAAGATTTTGAATGGTATTTCCGCCTATGAGTTGAACATCCTGATCGTCACTGGATGATGTAGTTTCTAGTCTTCCTTGGTGTAGGTGGACGCAAGCACACTTGTCCAGTCCGAAGCTCATGCCTATCGCTTTAGAATACCTATTTACCGCATCTACAAGGATGTTAAGGTCCTTTTTTGAGGAAGCAAAGAGTTTAAGGTCGTCCATGTATAAAAGGTGGTTGACCCTATATTCTCTTCTGTTCGGCGGGCCACATAGGTATCCAGAGCTTTTGCCTCGGAGCACAATAGATAGAGGCAAGAGGGAGATGCAGAAAAGTATCGGACTTAGAGAGTCTCCTTGAAAGACGCCCCTCTTATATGTGACAAAGCTTGTAGTCACTTGTCTTTTGTCAAATGTTATGACAAATCTTGTCCGCCACAAGAGCATAAGCTCTTTTATGCATCTCACTATTTTTGGATGCATCTCCATGCACTCAAGGAGCTTGATAAGTAGCTCATCGTTCGTGTTATCGAATGCCTTGCGGTAATCAATCCAAGCCATGGACAGATTGCGTCGATACCTGATCGAGTCCTGGGTAATACACCTGTCTATTAACAGGTTCTCCCTGCAACCTGCCAGCCCTCTCTTGCATCCACGTTGTTCGACTATTACACTCCATACCGGCTCGATAGATG
Organism: Andricus quercusramuli; assembly: GCA_932178445.1. Taxonomy (NCBI): domain Eukaryota; kingdom Metazoa; phylum Arthropoda; class Insecta; order Hymenoptera; family Cynipidae; genus Andricus; species Andricus quercusramuli. The sequence continues at coordinate 75,542 of CAKNXH010058071.1, read as the reverse complement.
TCAATATCCTCTCTTTGAGGATGCCAGTGAATAGCTTGTAGCTGGTGTTTAAACAAGCTATGGGCCTGTAGTTCTTTGGACATGACAAATCTCCGGCCTTAGGGATCAATACCGTGCGTCCTTCCACTAGCCACTGCGGGACGGGTTGTTCTCCGTTTAAGAAAGTAGTAAATATACGAGCTAGATGTTGGTGCGTAGAAGTAAACTTCTTCCACCAAAAGTTGTTGATTTTATCTGGCCCTCGCGCCGAAAAGTTCTTAGTTCTAGCGATAACTTTCTTCACTTCTTCAGCAGTAATTAGTGGACACTCTTCCTCTGGATCTTGTAACCTTTACCTTTGGCAAAAGTTACGAAAGAGTGGTATATCAGAAGCGTCTTCATTTAGCTGATAAGTATCTCCATATACTTGCTCCCAGAAGACTTGAATCTCTTCTCGACTAGGCGGATTTTTAACTACACATGACGCTTTATTGAACAGACGGGAAGGATTAGTAGAAAAGGTGGAATTTTCCTGAATCCACTTAACTCGCCGTTCAAGGCGCTGTTTCGCTGTTGAAAGAGATCTTACTTTTTGCGTCCAGTGCTGCTTGATGGTCGACAGTTTACACTTGTTCAGCGTGTGATTTGCTTTCCTCAAGTTTCGAGCAAGTGCCCTAACTTTTGGAGTGAACTTTTTATTTGATGTTATGTAGCTAATCACGCACTGAACATTTGATGCATGCCGTCTCGCCGTTTCAATTTTGAACTGAAGCTGTGCAATACGCTCGCGTGTCTTACTCAGACGTACCGAAGTTTCGTTACTTCTATCGTCGCTAAGCAGGGAGACCGCCTTCTCGTAAACTACACAGTTCAGATAGTTCACAGTTCAGTAGTAGTAGTAGTAGTAGTAGTAGTGGTAGTTTTTTTTTTTTTTTTTTTTTTGGAGAGGAGGTGAGAATGCATTTACGCACTGAGTGTGGGACTCGACCTAAAAACGGTAATACCCTCTAAACTCACCTCCTCTTTCCGCCAACCCATGTCCTCGGAACCGCTTTCGCATTACTTCAAGGACATGGGGGTAAGGCCACTAAGTCGTGCTTCGACTTTCACTTTAGGGTGCCAGCTTGGCATTCTTCCGATTATCATCCAGCCAGGATGCACGCATCGTCCTCAGTAGTGTGGTGGTACCACACAACGGGCTCGTCGGCCTTCGGCATCCTGGTTGGCTATTGCTCATCTAGGTAGCGCGTCCTTGAGGCTTCCTCGATAAGGCTGCCTCTCGGAATGCCCTACACCTCATTGTCCCGGAACGATGATCTGTCCGGGGCTTATCTTCCTTTATGGCGCAGAGGAAGCACTGCGGCAAACTTTCGCACGCAGCAGCCTTATGGCCCTCCTTGCCACATCTCCAGCAGGCCCTTGTGCGGTCTGGGCCATCGCAACCGGCTGCCATATGGCCGAAGCCCAGGCAGCGGTAACACCGAACCCTTTCCACCTTTTTGTGTACACGACAGGACACCCACCCCACCTTCAGGTGTGCTGTGCGTACCATCCTCGCGGCTAGTTCCTCGGCCATCTCCACGAAAGCCTCCAGATTGCCCCTGAAGGGTCTTTTCGTGAGGCTGACCTTCACCTCTCCCACACCCTCGTTACGGAAGTTGTTTCTCATAGCCGCTTCTACTTCTCCGGCTTCAGTCGTTGGATCGAGGTCCAAGACCTCGATCTCGGTACGGGGTACGAGCTCGCGCACGATACCCCCCACCCCAACCGCCTCCTTGACAGCAGCCGAAAATTCGGCCCTGCTCTCTGCTCTAGGTCCGAGCTCCACAAGGACCTCCCCATTCCTGGTTTGCCTGACACCCCTGATTTTTACACCAAGGGTGTCCGGCTTCACCTTCGACTTGAGGTCCTTGAGGACCTCGGCGTAGCTTAGACCCTCGGCTGGTTTGATAAGGACCGCCTCGGGTCGAGCTCTTCTCTTCGTCTTCTTCCCCGCTTTTGGCATCTGTGCTAATGCTGTAGCACTCACTCCTCCCTTTTTGGGCCTAGACGTCGCTTTCGCAGCAGCGTTGCGGGTCTTTGCCTTCTTCATCGCCGGCCTGGGTTCGCTCGGCTCGACAGGACTCATTGTGAGCTCCCGCTCACGCTTCCCAAGTTTGGGGGCGGGAGTTTCCTCGGCATCTTCGGTCTGAGTTCCCGTCTGGCTTGCATTCCTTCTCTTCTGCATCTCAAGGCGACTCTCCTCCAGGTCAACCTTGAACTGCTCCGTGATGATGTTTTCTCTCACCTTCCTCCAATTGTTCATCGATTGAGGAACGTAATAGAAAACGCTTTAATTTATCTTCGTCGTATAAGCCAACTTGTCGGTCAGCTTTTGTGCCGCCTCAATACCTTCCCTTATTCTCAAAAACATATTCGTTCTTGAGTCAGAGAAGTCCTTCATCCCTTTCAGCACTCCTTTCAGCTCACGAATATAATCAAGTATTTCCTTGAAATTCTTCCCAACTTGCTCAACGTCGGCCCTCATCTCGGCCTTCGCATCACTCTCTTCATACTCCACCACAACGTCCTATGGACCTCCCAACTCCTCACACACACTTTGGTTCAAATTTGATGAATTCTCCATTAAACTTTCCATGATTAGCTAGGGAAATAAAGGTCCACCCCCGCAGAGCCCCGCATGCGGGGGTAAGGTCTGTATACTCTAAAAGGCAACCTGGTATCCTAGAGATACCGTATGGAACACCACACCCCTGGTGCCATGCAGCCTTCGGCACGGTGGATTAACGCCTTGGCTTGGAGGTTTTTCCTTCGGGACCATCCCTGGACATTACCTGCGACTGCTTATTCAGTAGTGTAACCGTATTCAGCAGAAACCCTCGGTACAGGGCCTCCACAGGAAGCGGTCATGGTTTTTTCTCAGTATGTCCTTCACCCAGTCTGTTTCGTCCGCGGGGCCTATTTTATTTCAGTCCTACCCTGTGTTTCCAGCGAGCATTCCCCTATCCGCCACCCTGGGACGCGCCACGTATGGGTTACAGACTCCCACTGTAGTAGTAGTAGTAGTAGTATTAGTAGTAGTAGTAGTAGTAGTAGTAGTAGTAGTAGTAGTAGTAGTAGTA